>CM035592.1:104618693-104892074 GCA_020423425.1 Chrysopa pallens | reverse complement strand
CAAAAATCTGCGTAAAACATGTCGACCCAAAAATCTGCGTAAAACATGTCGACCCTAAAGGGAAAGTTTGAAGTCTGTATAGTGTAAACGCACCGTAAGCAACAAGTTAAAAACGTTAAAAAGAAATATAAAGCTCTTAAAAATATTATTCGATTTGGAATAAGATATAGAAAAATGGATTTTACAGTAGATAAAAATTGAAATTGTTATAAAATATTTAGTATTTTAGTTTGGACAAAAGAGGTATTTAGTATTTTGTTAAGAGTTCCATCACAGAACGGTACTATTATTTATAATTGCAATTAATGCCGAAAAAAGGATTTTGTACCCTAAATTAACAATTACTGGTATAATTTTTTTATAGCAATGAATTAATGTAAATTTAAAAATTCATCAAAATTATACAGTAATCAAAACACTTCAGTCCAGCCTTTTACAAATAGTTTAATAAAATTTTAATTTTCTTCCATGTATACTTAAAAAGACTACAGCAGTAACTAATGGTAGTGATTCATATTGGTTGTAATTTTTTTACGTAATTTGTTAGTAAACTTTTTATAAACAAATGACTAACCCCACCCCCCACTGACGTAACGTAATTACTGATCTCAACCGATCAACAAAGTTAAGCAACATTAAACACAGTTAATACTTGGATGGGTGAATACATAGAATTGCTGTCACTATATGACCTAAGTTGTTAAAAAGTAACTTAAATTAAAAAAAAAAAAAAACAACAACAACAAATGACTAAATTTAATAAATACGAAAAAATATTTTTTATCATTTTATTGAAACGACAGAATTTTTGAGTAAACTTAAAAGTTAAGCCATTAAGAAGATTTTTAACTTCATTAATTAATGAATGAACGAGTTAATGTCCACCTATAGGTAATAGGTAGATAATAAATTGAATAAATATGCATTATTTAATGAAGTTATATAAAATAGCGTCGTCATTCAGGAAACACGGACAGTAAATTAATATACATACGGGGAGTAAAGGAGAAAAACTTTCGCTGATAAACTAGAGATTTTATATGAAAAGAAATTTAATGAATAAATAAATTATAGTATACATATATATTCAGAATTATAGAGAGATGCCTTTATTTGATTCGATGTGGAATAATTATGGAAAATGTGAAATTTGTTTGTTTTTCTTATCCGTTTTTCATATAGAGAAAAGAGGAAAAAATACGAATGTTTTTTTTAATGTAAACTAGGATGATGTTTTTTTATGCAATTGATGTGAAATACTTTGATCAAATTTGAAAATAGTTAATTTTTTTGATTTAAGTCCTTACTAAAAGTGCACAAATTATCAACTTTTTGTTTACAAGCTAGAAATTTGCTGTTGAAATTGATAATCTTTTTTTAAAGTATTTCTGTAAAACATTATTCTATTTTACAGAAGATAATTCTATAAAATATTTGTTGTAGTATTTTGTTGTGTAAAAAAATCTTCTGAAGTTTGGCCATTTAGTTTGTGAACAGCCTGTATATAACAAATTATTTTGTGGATTTTTTGTGATATTCAATCATATGTTAGGTATTTAATCAATTAACACTATTAGTATCTCTTGTTTTTTTTTAGATTTATGTTTTATTATATTTTTCGTTTAGTGTGAATGTGTAAATTAAAAAATTTTAACGGTAATCAAGCACTATTAATCGTTACTGTTTAAATCTATTCAAAACTAACTTTGGTGTATACAATTTTTAGAATTGATATCAATAATTTTTTACTATTTCAGTAATCAATAGAGTCAAAATTTTGAATTTCAGAACCTAAAACTGTGCTTTTATGCTTTTATTATAGAAAAAAAAATGCTTTTTTTACAGAAAAAAAACCGTAAATTGATGAAATTTTGCTGCCGATAAAAAATAAATCATTTATCTAGTTGCTAACTGAAAAACTTTTCTAAAACGAATTTAATGTTAATCTCTTTTCAACAATCTCTCTTCATCACCATAAATTTTATAGGAAATCTATTAAGTTCGAGATCTCAATATTTGTCGAAAAGTTTCATCGGAAATTTAACCGCAGATAAACCATATTTATAATTATTTATGAAGTATATCAAATTTGGTTCAAGCAAATGGCCCAAGGCGTGAAGATATCAAAAAACTTTTATTTAAATTTTAATAGGGAATAAAACTTTTTACTATCAGAGAATTAATAATTAAGAACACCAGAAATTATCTTACTTTTGCGGATTATTCAAAATTGACTTACCGTGGTTTTTTCCTTTGTTTTTCAACTAATTGGTAGTAAATTTTCAATCGCCAATCTTGATTACTTGGTAATATTGCTTTTTCAATAAATGCATACGTGTGTTTATCATTTTCACCGGCACTTTCACGAAATAATTGTGATAAGAGTTTTGGATAAATAGCAAAAATATTGCCATCTCCAAAACCACTAATATTAACCCATAATTTATTTATATCTGCATTGGCAGTTATTAAATCCATTTTATTTACATATTATTTTTATAAATGGAAAGCACGTGAAAATACTCGTTGATGGACAAATGATTTTTCCCACCGTAAGTGTGTAAGAATAATAAAAGTTATCGTTATATACATATAGTTTGCCTATGTAGATTTTCCCTTATAAATATATAAAACGTGTGGCGCATGAGTAAATCAAATGAAAATTGTATAAAAGTTTTTCATATTTTCTTTATTTATCGTTAAATATGTGTGTTTTATCCAAACCATGTATGTATATTTGGAAAAACTCTCTGCAACACTTTTAATAAATATTTTATAAAATATTAAAATATTTTTTTATACTTTGTTTTTTGGTTTTTAAATGTAAAAAAAAAAATTGTATTTAAAATTTTTTAATTTGATTTTTACTTCCGTTACTTTAATAAAAGTATGAAGATTCCATTTAACATGAATTATAGCGAATTCAAACCGACTAGTGTTAAATTGAGAGTCGATTTGAGTGTCGTAATTAGGTCACAATTAAAAAATTTTGAAATGAACAAATCAAACATAATTTTAATATCTTTACATTTCATTAATAATTTTTCAATGCAAACGACGCGATTTGTGTGAAATCGGCGAATCATGGATGTGATATGCTTATGGAAAGCAATGTATAGTGGCACACGGTGTGATTTTCGTGATTTGAAATCATACATGTGATAAAAAAATCGCAGCACAAATCCTACGTTCATAACATCACATGGACAATTTTTTTTTATTCTTCTATTCTTCTAAGATCTAGAATATGACACCAAAATTATATATATATATATATATATATATATATATATATATATATATATATATATATATATATATATATATATATATATATATATATATATATATATATATATATATATATATTATTATTATTATTATTATTATTATTAGTAAACAATGTATTACCCCTTCTTCAAAAAACATTAAAAAGTCGGAGCAATAGAGGTGTGTGCGAATAAAATTCTGTGATATCGCGGAAATCGGCGATATCCCCGATATCAGCGATTTCGCCGATTTAACTCAAATCACTTCATGTACGATGTGCCTTAAACTTCACCCTACTAAACCCCGCCCGCATTTTTTTAATTGCAAATTTATTATATTTATGAATAATACCAAAGGGTGGGGCCGCGATACGGCTATAGGACTGAAGAAACAATGCTTATCGTGGTATCGCTTTGCGAGAAAAGTGATCACTTAGGCTGAAAGCCGAATCTAGATTGGAGGCCGATACACCTATTTCTGAAGGCCAGAGATTCCTTCTCTCCTATTTGTACACAGTGTTAAAGTTTTGATAATAGGTAAAGTGATAATGAATATTATCACTTGATATTATTTAATCTGATATGTTTTTGTACTTCTACGGCAGTGATGCGCCGGATACCAGCTAGTTATTATATAAAATTACTGGTATTTTTGATTCAAGTTAAACCAATTATTTCAATACAGATTTTTCATTCTGTGTTTTCATTCATCGAATCATGGAAGTTTAGTTTGATAACATGTATATAGTAATTTCATAGTTTGTTTACTTTGTCATATGGTGGTTGCGTGTATGAAAAGTTTGAAGAATTCATCGTTTTGTTTTAGTAGTCTATTAAAAGAAGCAAATAATTTTTATTTTAATATTTTATGCGTTCTTTACTTACATTTTCCAAATATTTTTTTTGCCTGTTAAAATATGGATCTTAATAAAAAAATTTTAATCGAAGATCGATTCTAGGAAAGAAGCTGTTTTGAAACGTTTTCAAAATTTCTCTCCAACGCTCTCTGAACCCATATATAGGTTAAAATAAAATCTACTTACTACTGTAAGTAGAAAACATAATAAAATTTTAATTGTCATTTGGGAAGTTGTCTTTTCACTTCCTCCCTTGCTGTAGGGAGACGCAATAAACTTCCCAAGGTTTAAAATTTTTTCCTTTATTTGAATGTAAAGAGTTACGATCTGCTAAGACTTTCTACACAGACAATGGTTTTTTATACTTATTTTGGTTTTTAATGTACAACTTTTTGGTGCTGTAAAACTTTTCATTATTTGTTCATATCTTCTAACAACACCAGAAGTGTTTTGATATATAATATATGAGGGTGATAATATCTACTTTTCATAGTTTTTTTATTTATTTTCCCAATAGTTATATGCAAAGTAGAAATTCTGAAACTTAACAGAGCTGATATTAGAATCATCGTAGAGCTACTCACAGGACACAACAACCTGAACAAATTCCAACATCAGATTGGAAAACGGCAATCTCCCGCATGCGAAAGATGCGGGGAAAATTCAGAAGAAACATCAATCCACTTTCTCTGTAACTGCCCAGCGCTAATCCAACAGCGTAGGAAATGGTTTGGTCCGGCCTTAATCGAACCAGAAGAAATTAGGAAACTCAGCGCCAAGCAAATCCTGGGTTTCAGTTTATCAGCTGGTTACATAAACCAGTGAGAATAGAAGCGGGGATAGAGTACAAGGGTCTACTGGCTAGGTGCTCTGAACCATTGCTCTGATGCGAAACGCTCGAGCATGGCCCTCTTACATACATACATACATACATATATGCAAAGTTCCATCATTTGGTCAATCAACCTTATACCTACATGAAAAGTACTTTAGAATTTTGATACATTAGTGAATCAATGATAGCAATTCCGTAAATTACATGTTTTAAACATGTGAAACTCAGTAACAGTTTAGCGTAGAAGTTATTTATTGTAGAAGAAGCGTAGAAGAACAGATATGTATTATTTAAACTCGCTCTCTACACCTTGGATGATTTCTACACACATAATTTTTCAAAATCGGATCAGTAGAAAATTAGTTTTGTTGTTAACATAACGTTATTAACATCTAGCATTATTATCTAAATTGTAAGTATTTTAAATTTGTGTTTTTATAGTAATTTTATTTTATTTTCTATTCACTATTTATATTGCAGCAGCGGTCAATCAAATAAAGGTATATTATTATTATTATCTATTTGAAATTTCATGACAAAATGTTTTTTATGCCGGACCAAATTTCATCAAGGGTGATAACAACAACCGATAGCTTCTCGCTTATATTCAAGCTGCGTGCAATATGTTAATACTTGGAGTTAACAATTTGAAACCAATTTTATTTAAATACAAAATGCTGCTGTCTGTGATCTTCGGAAGAGAATACCTCACTTACCAAAAATTGAATTAAAAAGTTATTATACTAAGCATAATTAAGCTTGTTTTAAAAATATTTTTTTAATGAATTTTATCATATACTTACGGGTACCGAGACTTCACGAAACATGTAACATTTGTGTGAAAAAAATAGATTGAATAAAATGAAAATACAACTGAAAATAACTTTAAAAATAATTTATTTATAAAAACTAATTTTTCCTACATAAATAAATTAAATCGAAAATTTTTTTAAAATTATTTAAAATTAATTTATCAATAAAATAATACTAGAAAAAATAAATAAATTTTTATATTATAATTAATTAAAAAAATTCATTGCACAAAGTATAATTTAAGAGAATTGTTTTGTGGTTAAAGTTATACAAAATTATATAAATTTACAGTTGTATTTTCTATTTAGAAAAGATTGACTTGTAAATAAAAAAATTGTGGATAATTTTGATTAAGTAATTTTTTATAAAATAACTGTAAAACCATGAAAATTGAAAATATTCGAAATTTTCTTCTTTTGATTGACGTTTATTGGTTTGTAATTTTCTGTCTCATAGAAATTTTGCTCAAAATTGTTACTTAATCAAAAAGTGAATGGAAAAACAGAAAAAAAAATTTTTTAATTGAAACTAAGTGCAATTTTTTGACTGAATATTTTTCTTTACAATAATATACAGTGGCGCAAAATGTGTTTTGATAAAATTCGGTCTGAAACTTTCTATTTTGTTTTGTATATAATTTTTTCCAAAATATTTTAATGGTATAGAAATAACTACCATAAACAAATCTGCGCTAAATATAAATAATTTTAAACAAATTATTAATCAAAAAATTTCTCCTGAAATTCTCTTTCAGAATATACATTTACTTCACTTAAATAATTAATAGTTAATTATTAATAATTTAAAATTTACAAATTATTCACTTAACAAGATAACGCCACCTGTGTTTGTATCTCATAATTATCAGATGTAAATATAAATAGAGAAATATATTTTTTCCCCTTTGGTTAATGGCTATATAGCTGAAAGTAGCTGAAGCCAAAAAAAAAAATAATAATAAAAATAAAATAAAAATTAAAAAAAATATATATTTTTTAAATTATGAATAACTAATTAATAAAGTGAAGCATATTCTGATAGAGCATTTCAGGAACAATTTTTTGATATACAATTTTTTTTTTTAAATATTACCTATTAAAATATGTACATGTAAATTGATTTAATCGGAATTTTTTTGTTTAAAAGTATTTATATTTGGCACTAACTTATTTATGGTAAAATAACCAAAGATTATAAAAGCAAACGAAAAAACGTTGTGAAAAGATGGTTAGCAAACTGAAAGCTCCAATCCAATTTTTACCAAAATACGTTTAAGATAGATATAAAAAATAGTATTTAATAAAAAAATTAACATACAAATTATTCTGTTTTATCTTTTTTACCCCAGTTTCTTTGACTATAAATTACTGACACAGAACTTTAAATTTTTTATCTAAATTTTCATATTTTCATTTATTAATGTTAAATTTTTTTATAATATGAGGCGCAAAATGGAAGCCACCGTATGAATGTGAGTGATTGTAACAGTTAAATTGCGATTTAGGTTTAGAGTATGAGACAGAGCTAATTGTCATTTTACGTTTTTCAATTTTTCGTTGAATGATAATTAGAAGAAAAATTTTATTTTACAAACTATAGTATTAAAAACAATTGAAGAATAAAAAACGAGGAAACTCATATACAAGAGAACAAAAAAATAATCACATTTAAAATTGACTCAAAAAATCATAAATTAAAATTTTCATCTAAAATTTGTCTTTTACATAATCGACCTTTTTAAATTTTATTCAAAATAATATTAACCAAAGTTTTCAAAGTGATGTATAAAGTATGGTAGTTTTCTGCCTTTGTTGACTTCATCACATGCAGACATAACACTTTTGGTAAGTGGCCGTGGACCACAACTAAATACTCCAATTTTGCTTACCTAGAAAAATAAGTATCGATTTTGAAAATGATCTTTTGAAGACCGAAATTAGCTTTGTTTGGAATACTTACGTAACTATGTTTCTTTTGGACAAATTTTAAGAATGATGACATATCAGGTCGTCCAAAATGATTGACTGCTTTTAAGCCAGTAAACATCGACATTCGTGATAGTCTTTGGAAATGATTTTCACAAATATACTGAAATCAGATACAATTTAATTTGATAATTTTGGATGGAAACTTTAATTCAAAATAATACGAATCGTCGAAATTCAAAAACATTTAAAATTAAAAATGGAGTTTTTCAAAATCATACATTATGAATGCTTTATGTCATACAATTAGATAAACAAACCCTTCTTACGATTGTATAAAAAATTAAATAAAAACAACAATAAATTTTACTAACAATATTTAGTTTTGGCATAGTTACAACAAGTTATGTACCCGATAACTTTATTAATATATGGCGGTATATTAAATTTATTATAAAATTTCACTCTTGAAAATGTTAATGGTCCTAACAAAATATTGGTATTGATGCTCGCAGAACTCAAATAGTCCCATATCGCACGCCCGCCATAAAGATAACTCAAAACTGAAAACGATAGCGACCAAAAATTTTAATGGCTTATTCAAAAGATAAGTTGTGAATTAAGTTCGTGAATGTGTAAAGTCGGTCAATATGTATCTATGACCCATATTTTAAACAATACGAGGTAGAATAAAAGCTTAAATACAATACGTGTTAAATTATAACAAGATCATATATGACTGATGAACTTGAACCTACATACAGTACTATTTGTTCTTCATAGTGGCTAGACATACTTGGATGGGGTCCATAATTGTTTGTGCCCTGAGGATTTTTAAGTTCCTATTTTGCTATATGAATGGTTAGACCAGTATAAATAAAAATATAATGCAAATCAATTCAAATAGTTTAATACAACTGGTATGAAATATGACATTATTAACTTAATATAAGTTACCGAACAAATATATATAGATTTGTCTTATAATCTATACTTTACTGTAGCTATAACTATATTAAACATGTTCTCAAAATTGTTATGCCTCCATCCTTTAATTAAATAATTTATTAATTGATAAAATAATTTTTTTTTTACTGCATTGGGTACAAAAATCAAGAACTTGGAGGCAAATTGTTGAGAAGGTCAAGGCCCACTTCGGACTGTAATGTCTTTTGGTATTACGAATAATCTAACATACTATAAGATATACATAGCTCGAACAATGTTGCCAGGTTTCCTAACAGAGTATAAGGCACATCGCACATGAGGTGATTTGAGTGAAATCGGCGAAATCGCTGATATCACAGCATTTTATTCGCACACGGAGCAACAGAAGTTGCTCCGACTTTTTAACGTTTTTTGAAGAAGGGGTAATACATTGTTTGTTTACTAATAACAAAATATGTATATACAGTGTCTTAAAGGATGAAATACATCAAGTAATAAGTAATATATAATGTAATTTAAGCCATTTGAAATACGCATTTTTTTTACAAATTATATTTTATAATACATATATATATATATATAATTTTTGGTATACAATTTTTGAATCATTTTTATACTCCATATTTAGAATAAGTCAGAGTATATTAGTATTAACCCACTTTAGTCTAGTATTAACCCGTTTGTCATCATAATAACTCATAAACGAAACGAGACAGCTAATTTTGATGTCCTATTCTAGATCTTAAAAGTTTGTAAATGAGCAAAATCGGTACATTGGGCTCAATAGATCCATGACCAAACTTAACCATAAATAAAGTTTCGAAAAAAATTGTTTGGTTAAAAAAACAAAAAACTTATAGATATTAGAGTGTTTTATGAATCCTAATGATTAAAATAGTTCAAATATTGATGCTCAATCTTATATCGAATATCTAAAAAATTAACTCTGTTATTTGTTACCTTAACTTGCTTTATTTGTTTAATGTGAATAAAATAGATACAGATTATAGCCACTGTGCAATTACTGTATTTCTACAGTTCATTTTGTAAACATATAAAATAATAATAAGAATCAATATATATTATATTTTTGAGTAATAGTATAAGATGTATTGGCTTAATTTTATAAAATAACTCTAAAGTTCATTTCTGTTTATTTACTCTGTTATTGAAATGAATGAAAATAATATTGACGCTTGAAAAGTGTTATAAGAAAATAAGTTCATAAACTCTTACAGAACGTCATTACTGCCATAATGAAGGAATGTTGTATCTATTGCAACTGTTGCAATTGTTGCTACAACAATTAGGAGAAGTATACCTAGAGAAAGAGGTTTTTCCCTTTTTGCTATCCACAAATAATAAATATGTCTAGAAATTTTTTAGGTTGAGCATTTAACCGAGTAATACTATAGGTGAAAGCTCTTATGTATTTGACAACGTTGCTTACGAATGTAAAATTACATACGATTGTTGTCGCATCATGATGGAATTCTTACGATTTCAGTATTTGATTATGCATATCTTACACAGTGCGATTTCGTACATGTAATTTTCTTATGGAAAGTAATGTCTATCCGTATACGACACAACAGTTGCAAGAATATCATATATGTGATTAAAGTATAGCATGTATTCTAAGATATAAATATTGCGGGATATTATAAGCATTTACTTAATACTCCTTACTCCTCATTTCTTTACTTTTAAGCATATGTATGTATTTCAAAACATTTATGATCTGCTTTATAAGATGCACCTATTAAGCCTGTTCTATATTAGAGCAGAAGGAATCGGCGCACGAGTACCGAAAACTATTCCACCTCAATTTTTTTATGCGATCCTCTTCAAATTGCCCTCCTAATGATATAAATGCATGTTGCCATGGCGCAACCCGGTGCCATATTGTTTAAACCGAAATTGTTTAAACAATTGCAAGGCATTGTTATTTTTCAACCGGACAAATTTTTTTTATATTCTTTATTGAAATACCAATAAAAAAGGTCCTACGACTTTTAACGATAAAGTTAATATTTTTAAAGATATGAATTTTTAAAGGTTCGAAAAATCTCAAATTTGGGTACTTTCAACCCATGAAAAATATATTTAAAAAAAACATAATGTCTAAGTAATATTTTTTTTTTAATTCTCTATACAATTGTTAATAATATTGTAAAAAGAGATTTTAAAAAATTTCATTGTTTATACCTTTTTTTAATTGTTAATAAGTATGCGTCGCTTACCTTTAAGTATCGTTGTCTCTCTCTGACTCATGGTTTTTTAAGTATCGCTGTCTCTCTCTGACTCATTGGTTTATAGTTAAAAATATTTATTAATATTTAACAAATCATTTATTAGAGACCACTTTTTAGTCCTTAATAAATATTTCTTAGTACTTAAAGTGATTTGTTTGTATTTAATAAATCTGATATTCATTTATTAAATATTAATAAATCTTTTAAATACTAAGAAATATTTATTAAGGACTAAAAAGTGGTCTCTAATAAAAATATTAATAAATTTTTTTAACTATAAACCAATGAGTCAGGGAGAGACAGCGATATTTAAAAAACCATGAGTCAGAGAGAGACTTAAAGGTAAGCGACGCATACTTATTAACAATTAAAAAAAGGTATAAACAATGAAATTTTTTAAAATCTCTTTTTACAATATTATTAACAATTGTATAGAGAATTTAAAAAAAAATATTACTTAGACATTATGTTTTTATTTAATATATTTTTCATGGGTTGAAAGTACCCAAATTTGAGATTTTTCGAACCTTTAAAAATTCATATCTTTAAAAATATTAACTTTATCGTTAAAAGTCATAGGACCTTTTTTATTGGTATTTCAATAAAGAATATAAAAAAAATTTGTCCGGTTGAAAAATAACAATGCCTTGCAATTGTTTAAACAATTTCGGTTTAAACAATATGGCACCGGGTTGCGCCATGGCAACATGCATTTATATCATTAGGAGGGCAATTTGAAGAGGATCGCATAAAAAAATTGAGGTGGAATAGTTTTTGGTACTCGTGCGCCGATTCCTTCTGCTCTATATGGTTCAGGACATGAATCTAACCTTTTTTTGTTTGTATATAAACAAGCATTGACATGTTTTTATTTTTAAATATTAAAAATAACATTATTTAACTCTCTATCTTTGTCATAAACATTGATTTATATGACTGTATAAACAAGAATAAAAAAAAGTTGCCCATGTGATTTTAAGAACGTAGGATTTTTACAACGATTTTTTTTATCACATGTATGAATTCAAATCACGAAAATCACGCCGTGTGCGACTATACATTGGTTTCCGTAAGCAAATCATATGTATGATATCGCCGATTTCACACAAATCGCGTCGTGTGCGATGTGTCTAAAGCAGGAATGTACTTTAATAGGCAACGAGAAATTAAAGAGAAATAATCTTGAAATATTGTTCTTACCAGCATTGTAGTTCGAAGATCAAATTTGTGAAAAAATTGCGTTATAAAAATATGTATTTCCAAAACATTTGTTACATCCTTTTTCTCCACATCTCTAAGGACATCAATAAACCATTCAAAGTGTTTATGAGATGGACAAATCCATAAGAAGTATACCTAAGGGAAAATAAAATGTATTATATTTGCAATTCTAAAAGTGCGGTAATAACTGCACTATGTCGTTGGTCCTTCATGTGAGTAAATCGGAAAGTAAGGCTATCGCAAAAATTACGTCTACTTTTTCAAGAATACATCTCGTTAAATCACGTTTAAACATGAAATATAGATAGAATATTACATATCTACCGGGAATCGAACCGGTGACTTTCCCATTGCTAGCCGAAGTTGTTACCATCTACACCACAGATACTTGGTAGTCAACTATGGATCTAATCTTCTTATGAATAATATCCGTAAGTTGACTACCATCATCTGCGGTTCACTGTATAGAAGCTGAAATATGAAGTATAACTTTATTTTGATGCTAAGAAAGACTTAGTGAAAATTTGATCTCAGTGAGTTGATCTTATGCTCAACTTTGAAAGAAAGTCTTTGTTATTTGAAATTAGACAAAAAGGCGGCACCATACGTATATATCCGCAGTCAACAGCTAATATCCTAAAACTAAAAATTTACATCTTAGAAAAAATATCTAACCTTTTTACAAGCAACACCAGAATATCGATTCGTTGACGTTCCGAAAACTAAATCATTTAAAATTGACGCATATGGTGTGACACCAATACCGCCTCCAACCATAACAGCGACTTCAAATTTATACCAATCTTGATTTCCACCACCAAACGGCCCTTCAATACGTATTTTTGGTTGATCCTCTGGATTATAATTACATGGATCGAAATAATTACGTAGCTTCCATGTCCACGGACCTTGTGCCTTTATATGGCATGATAAAAAGTTTTCGTGTGGAGCTGATGTTAAGGTAAACGAATGATATTCATGAGATTTAAAGGTGGTGCAAGTTAGCCGCACCCATTGTCCGGATAAATATTTTAGATTTGGTGGACGGTAGAATTTTATTTTGATTACGTCTGATGGTAATAATTCTGTTTCAATAACATCTAATGCTATATATTTTGTTCGTAAACTTACAACCTAGAACCAAAAAAATTTGATTAATTTTTAAAAGTTTAGTTACTATACAGATTTCTAAGCACTTAAAAATTGTATACAGTGAAAATATATGTAAGATTTAAAACGAAAAGCGCACTAAGAAGGACTATAAACATTTTCATAGCTATTTATAATTTACTATCACAAATTCCTTATGAGGCGAATAAAAATTATTTTGTACTTTTTAGTTCGTTTTAAGAACCAATTTAAAAAAAATGAGACATCTACAATAATGACACTATTTTCATCAAATGTTGGACGCTGGAATCGATTTGCATGCAAATAAGCAAAAATGTTGTGATGATCGTCAAAAGAAAGAAAATAGCCTTTTTAGTGTTTGTTACGTAGTTACCGGGTTTACTCACAAATAATTTAAAAAATGACAATCCAAATCGTATGCAATGTAGAATGCACAATCTTGAGATGAAAACGGAGAGAGTGTCGAATAAAAAAAAATTTTTGAAATACGAAACATTATTGCTAACGTCGAATGAGTTTTAATTTTCAAGTAAAGTGTATTTTTATATACTTACTTTATCTAGAACATATATCATTCCTGGAATTATGAAGAACATCCAAAATCGTGGAGCACCAGTCAATCGGGCTAATCCATGAATTAGGCATAAAATGTATAAAATTACGTATAAGCTGTGTGTTGTCCAGAAGAAATTATAAGCTTTTTTTCTAATTGTTGGATGTGCAAATACAAAAATTATGCACATTACTATAAACAGGAGAACACCGGTAATTCCTAAAAAAATCAGATTTATTTTTCAATACACTTAAAATCTTTTTTAGGAGCAGAAAATCAGGATTATTTTGTAATAAAATTTTATATCACATGATTTATTTCATATTATACTCCGCACACGTAAGAATTCTACAGAAGATATCAGATGTAAAATCTTATCATGTGCTCATACATACGATGCTGTAGCATTACATATTCGTCAGAAATTGAAAACTTCACTTTTTTCTAAATGGTTCATTACTTTTTTCACGTTTTGAACGTGGTTGGTCAGAGTAATATGTTATCGCAAAAAGTACAGTTGCCTGCTACACAAAGTCACATTTATATTGAAACTATATTGTTGGTGGAGCCGGTCGTTACGTTCTTATCCAAGCGACGACAGTGTAATCAACCAAGCGTCCTTTTTCGATTATTATAATTAATCAAACGGCCGCTACTTGGATTCAAGTCCGCAAATTCCTGTCTAAGTAGTCAAAAGGATGATATTTCATGGGTTAATGATGTGAGTAATTAATTAAATATAGGTCAGAAATTGAAGATTATATTTTTTTCTAAATGTTCCTATCCTTTTTTTGGCGGTTGAGGGCGTAGTTAGCAGATTAATAAATTATTATTCCAAAAAAGTGCAATTTTAATGACAAAAAATACAATTTTTCTTTTTTGGCTTGGCGGTCGTGTTTAATTAATTTTTTAAATAATTAATTTTTATTATATACATTTTAGTTACAAGTTTTATTTTCAAACATGTCATGCTAAATGGATTTGTATGTACTATGCGCTATCTATGTTAAATTTATTCAAATGAAATATATATGTGCTTATTAAAGCCTTCAGTTTTATATCCATATTGTAATAATTGAATTTTTTTAATTTGAAAATGGATCTATGCAGCTACTACATTGTATTTTCTAACAAAATTTATAGCCAATGTCACTTGAGATGATGTAACGATTTTAACTATAGCCATTGCATCTGTTATGGCATGCTGTAGTTATTATTTGGGGCAGTCGTGTGAAATATATTAGGATTACTCACCTGTAATAGTCTGGAACAACCAATAAGCAATACCAGGTTTATAATCGGATGGGAAACTCACTTCACTTGTTAAACATCGTAAATGTTCCAGTGGTTGGGTGGATACATGGTAAAAGTTCACAATATGACCAACAGAATGTAATATTGAAAAGAATAAAGCGGTACAAGCAACAATCTTATGGAACTGAATATGTGCATCAAGTGGAATATATTGTTGTATTGAGAATTCTTTTAATTTTGTTAATAAATTCCTGGACATTGTTAGTAATAATAAACTGTAGCAGAATGACAAGGAAGCTGCTGAACCACGTGTTATTGCAATACCAACACCCATAATATGACGTAGATCTGTGTGTTCCGCCATAAATGAATAATCTGAAGTACAAAAAATAAAAATAAAATTATTTAGCATCACACTGATATTACCAAAAAAAAGCGTGTGTAGTTCAAACGCTATAGAAATGAAACTTCAAGATAAGGAGACGAATTTCTAATGATATACTGTTCTATTTTTCTACCGGTGTTCCGGTGTAGGATGATGTAGTAATTTCTTATATTTTAAATACCATAGTATAGACAGTGATTAGGATATTCAACTATAAGAATAGCGCTGTCAGGCGAAATTAGCAACGAGTGTCTTATACAGGTCCTTTATCAAATGTAATTTTTAAACTCTATTAATATACATTTGGAATGCATATATACCTAGAATAATTTATCAGTTTACAGCCAAGCAAACCTAGAAATATTTTTAAGAATAGGTAATTCCCGGAGAATACAATTCCAATCCTTGCAGTATATTTATAAATTTATTATTTATTATTGATCAAATAAAATTGATGATTTCTAAAACACTGATAGTTTTTGAGTATTATTAAAGAGAACTTTAGGATTTTTCGAATAAATTTTGATTTTTTACCCCAATTTCCTATATCAAAAATATTTTGTATTTTATAAATACGTATTTCGACTACAAAGTAGTCACCATCAGTATGAATTAGGTAGTCGTAATGATTCTCTGAGTAGATGTTACTCGTTGCTAATTTGGTGACGGTTTGCATCGTATTTATAAAATACAAAATATTTTTGATCTAGGAAATTTGGGTAAAAAATCGAAATTTACTGATAGTTAGTGATATTCAGACTTCAGCTTCAGGTTTGGTTAGGTTAGGCTGAATGGTTTGTATTGTCAATAATTGTTCGGAGATCTAGAATCCATTTCGTTTCGTTGCCGATAGTAACTAGTCGGTTATTATTTAAGTTGTTCATTTATTTTTGATAGGCTAAGTGCACCTTCTTTATTCATGTATTATTCGAACTAGACAAGTACAAAACCAGTCAATTAATAACAACTATTTAAATTAATTTTTTTTACGATTGCGAGACTACCTACAATCAAGGTACACTTTAGTCCAAAGTTTAAATAAGTGGGCAACATTTATCGATCAAGCCACATCAACTTCAACTGAAAAATATTTAATTACTTTTCAAAATTTTCTCAAGTATAGCCATCCAATAGCCATCCATTATCCGTACAATGATAATCTGATCACGAATTATAATTGACAGTTTGTGGGGGTCAAGATTTGAATTCGTAACTTCCCAATAGAAGACCTCTTACACTTGATTAATCTAGTTATCCTAATTGGGAAGCCATACATTCAAAGTGGTGATGAACAATAAAAAAGTACTTACGAATAAATCGTTCAACAAACAATGCGATTGTTATCACATAGAAAATAAATAAATAAAATATATTTTGACGATTTTCTTCCAAAAATGTTGTTACACAATTCCAACGTTCTGTAAACCAACTGTCTTCCGAATCATATGCTGGTTCAATGTGGAAACTTGTCATTCTGAAAGCAATATATATGAAAAATTATGTTATATTTTTAAGGGTCTCACTGAATTCGAAATTATATACCTTGCTACATTTGTAGAGGTATCTAAGAAGTTTTGTTTAGCACCTTTGCAATCTAATCCGATTGCAATAAATTCACCTTTGTATTCTTTCATCATTAGTTTGAAATCATCGTAAGTCAAATAGTTTTTGTGTTGTAGTCCAGCATCCTAAAAAAAGGACAATAATTATTAACAAGGTTAACAAAGTACGATTTAGAAATTCACAGAAAATTGAACAATTAACAACACATTGAGAACAAAGCAGTCGGAAATTTATCTTTATTATTTCAAAGGAAAGAAATGTGATTCATTTGATTTAGATCAGTTAGTAATTTCTGTTTTTTCACTTTCACTGATTTAAAAAATTTTAAAAATATGTTTAAAACTTACCTGGAACATTCCATCAATAAGTTCTGTAACATGATCATCCGATAAACTTGTTGTTTTTGCTATTTCCACCAATGATCTTAACATTTCTGCTAATTCGACTTTATCAATAACACCATTTCGATCATTATCACACATATCAAAAATGATTCGTAATTTATCTTCGGTTTTACCACGTGAAAATAAAACTACAGTATCCAAAAATTCCTAGAAAATAACACCAGTTTAAAATAACATAAAAATTTCACCCAAAAAAATGTATTTACTTGAAAGGAAATTTTATTATCCTTGTCCTTATCCACAATGTTAAACATTTTCTTAACAAATACTGCATCCGCTTTCATTCCTAGTGCATTGGCAAATTCACTTTGAGATAAAGCTGTTCGCATTACAGTTACAACTTCACCATCCATACTAGAATCAGATCGTCGACGTCTTTCTCCAGGTCGTAATCCAAATGTAATTGCATAGGCTTCACGGAAAAAGTGTTCCAATCGTTTTTGACGCCGTTCTCTAGTTTCAGCTTTTGCCAAAATAACATCACGTAATTGCTAGAAAAAACTTACAATATTATCAAACGCAAATATTTCCGGAAGTCAAAATACTTACTCGTGTAATTTTCAAATGTTTCTTATGTGAGTGTAAAAATGTTTCTAATTTCGCTAAAAATTTTCGCCTTGATGCAATTGTATCATATTCCAAAACTAAATCATAATCTTGTGGAGCTTGTAACAATATTAATGGTTTCTTTTTTTGGCGAGTTTCATCAGATTCTTCTACAAATATAGTGTCTACATTTTTAAAATTAATCGTACGCATTTTTTCACCTTTTCGATTAATTGTATATAATGCAATCTCTGGTCCAAATTTTACTTTGACATTGCGCTTGTGATTTGCATGTAACCATTCTCGAACAAACATTTTATCAACGGGACCTTTTGCATCACTACCCTTTTTCAATTCTTCTTGTTTAATTTTTAGACGACGTCTACGTCGATTTTGTAGTTTTACGACACTGTACCCAGCAGCTGCACATATTATTGGGATGAAACATAAAAATATGCAAACATATATGTAGATAAATTCGTTTCCCTGCAAAAGAATTGAAATTTATAAGCTCTACTTCAAGCACATTCATATGGAATAAGAAATTTAAAAGTATTTTAGCCGCACATTTAAATAATAAATAGGAAATACGCACCGCAAAATAATCAAATCCTTTTAAATATTTGCACGGTTCTAAATTGGATGCATTTAATTGTTCTGGCTGTGGGCATGGATCATTTTCACTCCAAATAAATACATTTCGTTGAATATCGTCGGATCCAATATCTGTACTATTCACAATGATATCCCACAATGTAATTTGTCGAATTTCTTCAATTTCTTCCTCACTAAATATTCTGGAAATAAAAAAGTAAATTTATTTTTTATCCAAAGAATTTATTATAAGCGATCAAAAGGGGAAAATAAAGGTTCAATGTTTTTGGATTGTAGAGATGTATATAAACGCAAAAC
Organism: Chrysopa pallens; assembly: GCA_020423425.1. Taxonomy (NCBI): domain Eukaryota; kingdom Metazoa; phylum Arthropoda; class Insecta; order Neuroptera; family Chrysopidae; genus Chrysopa; species Chrysopa pallens. The sequence continues at coordinate 104,873,203 of CM035592.1, read as the reverse complement.
TTGATGAATCTGTGTAGAATATCAAAGTTAGCATATAAGAGAATTCCTTAACAGTAAGTCGTAAAATATGTGATTTGTAATACCCCGATTCTTGGAAGTTTATCAGAAAAAATAATAGTTAATAATGGAGATAGGCAGAAATACTTGTAAGAGATGTAAAGGTGAGACATTATTGCAAGAACTGTTCCTGAGAATTAAATAAACTAAATATATTATTATACTAAAAAATAGAATATTCAAAGAATATAATTTGGCAATTGGCTCTCCTAAATTTGAAGAATACTTAAAGAATGGTATCCAGAAATAGCTCTCACAAATTTAAAGTCGCGCGTAGTTTTGCTTATCATGAATTTATAGTAAAAAGTCAATATATAAAAAAAAAGCCAGAATCGCAAACAAGGTCTTTTATGGATCGAAATAATTTGCTAAATTTTCATGGAAAATATCAGTTTGTACAAAACATTACTAAGGCCAATATTTAAATATGGCTCATAAACTTGGACATTGGATACGGACAATAGTTTAAACAGAGGTTTTAAACGGAAAATACTAGGGACTATATACTAATATACTTGGTGGGATAAAAAAACCACAATACTTGAAGAAATGAATTATATAAAGTACATTAAGATCGAAACGTATTAAAATATATTAAAATTAATCACATTAAGGCCCTGGAAAACCCAAATTTGGGAAGACGAATTCAATAAGGTCCAAATTCTAGCTAAATAAAAGAAAATGCCATTCAAGTGTTTAAAATGGACAACGGTAGAAGGCGCTGGCTGAACCTGGGATACCTGATCCATAAGATTTAGCTGTCTCAGCAACTAAACCATTCCAAAATAGATAAAAAAAGTGAAAAATAATTTTACCCATTATCAATATTTTCAAACCAGAATCGATCAGCATCCCGTAATCGTATAAATTGTTCTTTAATAATCGCTGTAAATAATTCACCAGGACCATTATTTGATTCCAACATGCCTCCAATATATAAATCAACATTATCCAATTTATTATTATACGCTGACACTAATGTTCGTAACAGCTCTGGTTTATCTTTAAATAATTTCGGATTAATATCTTGCCACTCTTTATGGGATGGTAATTTAAAGTGAGCACGAACTGTATTATAATCTGGGATACCATTATCACGACCACGCATTATATTCAATGCACCTAAATCACGTCGGGTAAATTCCATTGGACCAAATAATTTATCACGTACATCTGAGCATAAAATATTATCCTCACGTTCAGCTATTTGGGAAGCCATACCCATTAATAGAAGTTCTAATGTATTATCGTTTAATACATCCTGAAAACAAATGTGAAATTTATTGAATCTTTGGGAAACAATTTGCCGAAATTGAGTTAAGCTGCATTTTTTCAATGCGTAGGAAATAAAATAAATAAAATTTATATTTCAAGTCGCTAAGGAGACTACACAAAATGTTCAGCGAATAAATAAATAGATAATTAAATTTACTATGTTTTAGCTTGCATACGACCAGTATTTTTGCGTTGCTTTCTGATAGAACAGACGATTCTTCATTTCTTGTTACCTATTTATTACTACAAATTACAGTTCGGTATATTTATCTGAGTAAAGCTAAGCCAATTGCTTTCCTGCAAGTTTTTGAAACAAACATAAGGTAACTATCGATTTTATATGCTATAAACTCAATTAATCAGACCTTTTATTATCAGAAAAGTATATTTTTCCCAAAAATACTTACACTGGAATCCCACCATGTTGAACATAATCGCAACGGTTTATATTTTGTAAAATTACATTCGCCATCACGTCGATAAATTCCTGGTGGAATCATAGTATGTCCAAATCGAAAAGCTGCACTTTGAAATACGTGACTTATTCCAGGATGTACATCTTGTTTATAGCCTTCATACGGAGGTAACTCTTCATTTAAAAATGATGGTAAATATTCATAGGCAATAATATTCTGAAAAATAAGATTAAGATCATTAATTTATTCTTATTTTGGTATTTTTTTATTCACACCTGTAAAGAGGCGATAACAATACGCCTTGCCCTCTGAAAAATTTCCTCATCAGACCAATCATGATGTTGACGTTGTACACGCTGAGCAACAACATTATGCCATCGAAAAAATAATATTCCAAAAGCTAATAATGCCGGATTTTGATTTGTTCTTGGATCACCCAGCACTATCAAATTCGAATTTTACAGTTACAAGCTCAATTACAGAAAATAGAAGAAAAATGTTAAGTAGAAAACTTACAAAATAATCGTTCTGGGCTATACGTTTGCATCACATTGGGTACTGGATTATTGAATAAAGGAACACGCATTGTATTAAGCACAGGCATACGTCCTGTTGCATCTGTCAGAAAGGAACCATTTACAGCTGCTCGCATTGTATTCACCCAAACTTCACTTGTTGAATAAATAAAACTACCATCGATCCAACTAGTAATTTGATTTATCTAGAATATTGAAGTAAATATAAAATGATTGAAATTAATTTGCTGTTAATACGATAAACAAATAAAATGCCTTTCCATCTCCTTAATTCAATATTAAGAAGTTAAAACAACATAAAACATGGGCAAAAATCAGAATAAGAATTAAATACTTTAAGTGAGACCTAGATGGAGGTACTGGGCCTATTAGGATAATGGGGCCTCTATGACCTTGATAGAGCGCCGTTTTGGTTTTGTTTTTCTTTTCTTAACTGAATCCCGAATTATTTTTTTTACACAATATGCGAATTTTATCATCGATGAAATGATGAATTTTAAACATAACGTTAAACTCAATTTGTTATGTACTTTTTTAATTAAATTGGTTAATTGAAACTTGGTGCTTCACGCTTTGTTTCGTTCGCTTAATTTAAATGGCTCGAGTCATTACCGTAACTTTTGATGAAAAAGAAACAAAAAATTACGTATATGAAAAACTACTCCACTGATGATTTTTCTTTAAAATAGTGGAGATAATGAATATATTTAAATTGTATTTTTATATATTTAAATTTATCTACTCATGTTGAAATCAGAATGCCTGTTTATTGGGGGAAAGTAGAGCGTAGCTTCGACAAGATTCCAAGTGCCAACTGGATAAATTAACCAAATTAAAATAGATTTATGCACTTTCAATAAAGTTCTTCAAGAGAAAAAGTTAGATTTATAGAATTTTTAACTTAAACAATTCTTTAGGCAGAAAAGGATTTAAGTTAAATAAAATAACGGTTTAGAATATAAATATAATGATTAAATGGAATGTGTTCAATCATTCTTCAGCCCATGGACTAGAACCAGTGAAGAAGTTCTTATAAGATTCTCAACGAAACAGAATCTGTAAGAAACTAATAAAGAATATTTGTAATATTCTAAGTAGACTCAAATAGTTTAAGCATAAAACCAATTTCACAAACGATTCTTCTACACTTTGTTTTGAAGAGTAGGAAATCCAAAATGCAAATACTTTTATATATTTTGATATAGGCAAATCAACAAATCAAATGAAATTAATGAAATTGTGCACAATAGGAATCACACAGATTATCGTGATTAGTCTACCTTGAAGTACCTTTGAAAGGCAGGAGATGCATTACATCAAAAAGGACTCTGATCATAATTTCTTTTATGACACTTCTAATTCTGATCCAATGCAATCAAAATTAATCAGGCTTGAGGGATTATTTTTATTTAGAAAGATTTTAAAAAAGGTCAAGAAGGTATTTGGTCTTGAATAGAGACAAATAAGCTGAATAATTAGACATGTTTTACATTATCGAGGATTAATTATAAAAATTCTACTTATTCATAAATGTCCAGAGCTGGTAGTTTCATACAATTAATAAACTACAAGATCATATGATTTATTTATTATTTATACATTTGGAATTTAAATTTGATCTTGAAATGAATGAGTACTTCATTCATGATTTGATTGAAAACCACTAAAACCAATAATTATCGATTATTGAACTCTGTTGAATGCATTTTTTTAAATCAAATATTTGCAAATCATTTTATTGCTCCTCAATAAGTGTATAAAAAAAGTTGACTAGACTACAATAATTATATTCATAATGCAATAGATCACAAATTAAAAATTGAAAGTGAAATATTTTAATAATGAATGACGGAAGATTCCTGACATGTGAAATTTTTAGTCTTTCGTTGTTATAAGTTCTAATAATTAATCAATTTGAATAAAGATTTAGCGTAAGAGCGCAAGATAACTAGCTAATTTTTTGTTATAATCATCGTAAGTCAGAAATCCGGATTGGATACGCTATTCGCATAATTGCAGATAAATTTTTCTATTTGATTCAGATTACAACGAAGTTAACGATCAATCTATAACGAGTCAGCCATATCTATTTAAATAAATTTATTACAGTAGAAACGTATTTGTTAAAAGTTTAAATAAAAGTAATTGTGTTTCGTGGCATGTTTATAGATATCTATATATGGTATTTTTTGAGTTATTCGTGCGCAAAAATTGTTTATTATAGAGGTCTCTTTCAAAAACATATCCGCTCTTAATATATTTCATATTCGAAGATACATTTATAAAAATAAAATTTCGATTTACTTGTTCTCTTGGGCTATTCGGACTTTGTCCCGTTGATCTATCATAACCAGCACGATGAAACGGTATTGAACGGTCCCCTCGACAATCTTTATCATACATTTCATCACATTTATCAATTTCAATATGATGCATTTCAATTGGACAGCCACTTTCGCTAGCCATAACCACTTCCGAAGTGACAACTTGTCCAAAGAATGCTAGCATTGCTGTTTTATTACCGCCGGATGCTAAACCATCATCACCTTTCATAAATAATTGTGATAATTTTCTAGGGCTTGGGCGATTTTGGCCAGCCATCATATAAACGCCATCTGCATACGATGGTGGCGTTTTTCGGCTAAGATGACTATCTGGAAAAGAAAATACTTGATAAATTTTTTCAAAACCATTGGTTCAATTAAGAATTTCTCAAGAAAAATAAAAATTTTTGTTTGAAGAACGATTTACGCAGGTGAATTTTTGTCCTTACTGTTTTTAAACACGGTTTTAAATCTAAAGAGTAAAAAATAATTTACACGCCTTTAAATCTAAAATCTAAAAAGTACAAAATCATTTATATTTGCCACATATCGATTTAAAAACCCATACAGATTCCCAATCTTTAAACAAATTTTTAAGTCAATGAAATATTTGTAATCTTCAAAACGAAAACCATGCTTATAATTTTTATTTAAAAGTAATATCCGTGTGTATCAAAACATGATGAAAGAGTTCAAAAATAAAACAATAAGGCTTTATAAGCTGTCATCATAGAAACCTTATTTTTAGGTCTGGAAAAACTGATTTTGAAATAGATAATATGAACATTTTTTAAACACTTAATAAACTAAAATATGTATGGCTTTACAACTTTTTTTAAGTTATGAATCGTATTATGAGAAATCGTTCTGATAGGAATCAGCTCATAATTAAACCGTTATGAAAAAAATTTTTTAATAAAAGCTGTTATGGGACCACCTCAGGAGTAAATTCGTTCAAACAAAAAAGATTTTTTGGAAAAAGTGATACTTATCCCGGAAGAAGAACAAAAATTAATTTTCCGAATGCATAAAATCATTCTACAATATAATATGAGAACATCGAATATCCTGTATGTAAATGCAGTTAGTAATTTAAATTTATAATGAATGTTGTGAGAAATTTTGTGTTTCAAATGAAGATAATTTATAATAAAATCTTTTATAATAACAGGAATATAAATTTAAAAAAATTAAAATATCAATGTGATCCTTAAATATCTGGGATATTGAAAGTTTTAAAATTTCAAAATCATATTAATGGAAAAATGAAACTTGTTAGTATGAATATTATCAGAGACAACTCTAGAATTTTTCGAATAAATTGTCGAGCATTTGATGATGACTAGTTTGTATTAGGAATACGTATATATAAAATTCAAACAATTGTTTGGATCTAAAATAGAAAATTTGGGCAAAAATTGAAATTTAATGTTAGTTAGAATTTTGAAATTCTATATGCTCTCAAATATGGCGAAGATTTTTTCTTAGTGTTATAACCACCACCATGTAACACCCTAAATATCTAAAATTTCTCTGTATATATATGTTTAACCGAATGCAAAGTAACTTCGCAGATATGAAGACGAGGTAATGGAGAATAACTTAGGTTACTGTCATACTCCGATCTACTCGAAAAAGAAGAAAAGTTTTCAAACTTGTATGATATATTTCAACGAAATTTCACAGGAGTGGAGAGGAAAATGGGTTTCTGAGAATGGGTTAGACTATTTACCCCCTCCCTTACATTCAAAAACTATGTGAACAATAGGAATCAGATTCAATCAGAAAATATTTTTGTGTAATCCCGATTATACAATATCAAAACTTCGATTGGAATGAATCGGATTCAATAAGAAATTATTTCTGCTTCTTTCCAATTCAAACCAAGTTAAATTTTGAATACAAATGAATCTAATCATATTCGTAATATTCATTTCAATGTAGGCTTTGGAATCTTTTATCAGGAATCTTATAAATTTTTTTACGCTCACATTGACCCAACATTTAATTTCCGGTACCCTCTACTATTAAAATTTTTATGTTGAATCGTATTTTTAAATTCCACTATGGCATCAGGTAGGTGCTACACTATTATTTGTATGGCCATCCGGTCATGACATGTTTCCATAATTTCAGAACATTCAGGCGACTTGAAGTGTGTGAAAATTAAAAAAGATTCCATTACATAGTCAAGTTTATATAAAAAGTGTAAAGACGGCGGCTAATAGTAGTCATATCAATTTCCTTTATTTAAAACTGGGCCCCGCTTCGCTGTGATTTGTCTGATATTAATTATTACGAGAGTAAATAAAAGTAGTCTAGATTAGATAAATTTACCTAAGAAGCATTTAAGTTAATATTTTAACTATATATTTTTTAACACTTCTGACACCCGACGCGATGGTACCACAGAAGAAATACGTACAATAATTATAGCCTTAGCTCTCGCAAATATTTTAAGAAAAATCTTTGGCTGGAAGTCGGTTTGCAACCTGGCTTTGTACTTTCGACACAGCACTGACTTTGTTCGCATGGTAAGCAAGGAAGACCTTCGGTCTTGTTGTGTCATGGTATGGACATGTTTCAAGTTTCCTATGGAATGGATTCATTTCCTTGAGATCATGAAGGCGTGTTGTCGTATTATATGAACATGTATTCAGTTGACGTTGGCTATGGAACGAGTTGATGTTTTTAGCTAGATTAAATTTATATTGAGTTTATATACAGCTTTCACATGTAACGTTTAGAATAAATAAAAGGAATTTATTTTTATATAAATTTTGTGTTCAATTAAATTACAGGTCTAAAATCCTTAGGGGTTTAAGGGCCTAAAACCTAGCTTCTCTCGCAAGGTTGGGATGGTTTTTGTTCGTGGTCTAGTCCGAGAAGCGGGAGGCAGTTGAAAAGCTATTGGTTTTTTCGTGTGGAAGACCTTTAGCCTATAAGCAAATAAAATAATTGTAAAATTACATATTGTGTGACATCCATGAGCAAGAGTCACGCTAATCTTTTCTGTTTCGTTCCAATTTGAGTTTATGTACTGCCGAAGCCGATAGACAATGACAAAATAATTGATTAGAATATTAGACTCAATTATATACAATTTGAAATTTTATAAAATTCATTGTATCAAAATTTGAATAAAATTGTAATCAAAATGTAAGAATATTCAATTGTAAATCAAAACTATTAAATCATACGATTAAGTGTTTGATACAAACGTTGTTTGTATTAAAATAAGAAATACTTTTTACTTTACTCCTTTTCTTTATCTCTCAAAGTTTAGAAATTGTAGTTTTAAAATGTGAGTTACGCAATCAGGTATGCCTTTGTAAACACTTTTGGGTAAAAATACAACCACCTGTCAAAATTTAAAGTCCTCCATCGCCATCTTTAAATGAAATAAATAAATGAAAATGAAGCTTCAAAAACTCTTATATATATATATTGTTATGTACAGTTCAGTGTACAAATACAATTAATATAGTTTTAGTTCAGTGTAGTGAATTTAGATCAGTAGTGAATATAGGAAAAGACTATAGAGATTATTATTATTAGGATATTATCGATAAGTAATGGATTGACAAAATGGAGTAATGATTTATAACACAAGAATATATTTTATAATTCAATAAATAATTATGAACAAATTATTAACGTTGTATTTATTTAAATACACATCAGTTTGGCGACGAGGATGGGAAAAAGAGTCTTTTTCACCACTAGGTGTGGCTACTGTGCCAGTTCGTTACAATAATAAAAGTTCAATAGAAGAACTATACGTAGTACAACGCAATTACGCACCCATTCTTGGAAGAGGATGGATTAGGAATCTAGGGATTATAAATCTAAATCAAATTGAAAATCGTTGCGCCATAAAAAACATTATATCAAACCCTGATACAAAAAATCAATCAGATATTCTTATTAAAGAAATCTTTTCCAAATACGCCGACATATTTAAAGAACGGATAGGCAAAATTCCGAATGTTTTGTGCTCATTAAAATTAAAAGAAAATGCAAAACCAACATACATTAAACCGCGCTCAATTCCATATGCTCTTTTAGATCAAGTCAATGATGAACTTGATTCTCTCGAAAAGCAAGGCATTATTGAAAAGGCAAACTATTGTCAATGGGGATCACCGCTGGTTGTAGTGCCAAAACCGGGCAACCAGGGCGTACGTCTATGCGCTGACTATAAAGTTAGCATTAATCCATTATTATTAGAAAATCATTACCCAATACCAAAAGTGGAAGATTTATTTAACCAACTACGTGAGGGAAACTTTTTCTGTGTTCTTGACATCCACAAAGCTTACTTGCATGTAGAATTAGACAAAGAGAGCTCCCATATCGCGGCAATTTCAACACACAAAGGAACATACCTCGCTAAACGTATGTTTTATGGACTCAAAACGGCGCCTGGAGAATTTCAAAAAATTCTCGAACCAATTCTATCAAACCTTGAAGGCACCATAGCGTATTTCGATGACATCCTTATTCAAGGTGAAACACTTAAAATATGCAAAGATCGTCTTGAGAAATGCTTGAAAAAACTTCAAGAATTCAAAATTCAATTAAATAAAAAGAAATGTAAGTTTTTCGTTAAACAAGTCAAATATTTAGGGCACGTAATCAGTAAAAACGGCTTACACAAAACGCAAGATAAAGTGCTTGCCATTCAAAATGCTCCGATTCCTACAAATATCGATGAACTACGTTCATTTCTTGGATTAGCGATGTATTACCAGCGTTTCATACCAAACGCCTCAACTCTTTTCTATCCTCTAAATCAATTATTACGACATAATGTCAAATTTAAATGGACACCTGATTGTAATCAGGCTTTCGAAAAAATTAAAACAGAATTGGCTAGCGAACGTGTATTGACACCCTACAACCCAAAATATCCTTTAATTCTAGAAACAGATGCTAGCCCAGTCGGATTATCGGGTATTCTTTCACACGAAATCAATAATGAAATACGTCCCATTGCTTACGCATCTCGATCGCTGACAACAGCTGAAAAAAATTATAGTCAACTAGATAGGGAAGCCACCGCTGTATTTTGGGCATGTAAATACTTTTTTCAATACATTTATGGACGACATTTCACACTCGTAGTAGATAACAAACCTTTAAAAATGATCCTCGAACCCAACAAACAATTACCTCAGCTTACAGCACTTAGATTATTACGCTACGCATTATTCCTCCGAGGATTTGAATATTCTGTAAAACATCGAGCAGCTAAAAATCACCAAAATGTAGACTATTTTTCACGCGCTCCGCTTCCATACACTAATGTACTCGATACCGATGAGATAAGCAAAGTATACGATCTAACCGTACAACAAATAAGCACGTCACATACGATCACCGCAAATACCATTCGCAAAGAAACTAATAATGACAGTGAACTTTTAACAATCAAAGAACGTTTACTAAATGGAAAAATACGTGATCCGGAATTAAATTTACACAAAGGAATTATTATGAGAGGACAACGAGTTTTCATACCTTCTAAATTACGTCCAGCTATATTAAAAGAATTACACTCTACACATGTAGGGATAGTTAAAATGAAGGCTATCGCACGATCAAGCTGTTATTGGCCAAACATTGATCGCGACATCGAATCACAAGTCAAATCATGCAACGCTTGTGCATTAGTGAAGAAAACTCCAAACAAAGCTCCATTACATCACTGGGAAACACCAAAATATCCTTGGCAACGAATTCATGTGGATTATGCGGGACCTTTTCAAAACCACCACTTCTTAATAGTGGTAGATGCAAAAACAAAATGGGTGGAAATCGCAATACAAGTAAACGCACCTACATCCAAATCAACAATCTCTGCTTTATCAGAAATATTTTGTCGTCAAGGTCTACCATTTGCCATGGTCACCGACAATGCAACTTACTTCAAATCGGAAGAATTTAAATCTTTTTGTAACCGAAACGGAATAACACTCCTACATTCAGCACCAAACCATCCGGAAACAAATGGACTAGCTGAAAGAAATGTACAAACATTCAAAAACAAAATTAAAAGTATGATGGACGAACCTGGAACAATTATAGAAAAATTACAACGATTCTTATTCAAGTATCGTAATACACCGTTAGAATGTAAAAAAACTCCTGCAGAATTACATCTAGGTCGAGCATTGAGAACCAGACTAGATTTAATTAAACCAACACCAGATTTACCATCTACAGCATCGAATTTCAATAAATTTTTTCGCCTGGGTGAACGCATACAATCACGCAACTATCAAGGAAATGTAAATTGGAAATTCGGTAAAATTATACAAAGGCTAGGTCGTCTGCATTATATTGTACGACTAGACAATGGATACGAAATTAAACGACACTATGATCAACTTAGAAGTACAGAAGTAATACCTGAACTAGAATTTCGATATAATCAAGATAAGCGACAAAATAATACACCTTCAACGGAAACTAAACTTAAGCGAACGGTTACGTTCTTATTGCCAAATCAAAACAATACGCAAAATTCAAATTTTCAAACAACTAGTATGGATTCGCAACCAACTTCTATCGATACACAAGCAACTCCAGAAACAGTGGAAAATCCAGCAACTGAACCGGGTAATCAACCTGTACGTCGATCTACAAGAACAAAGAAGCCAATTAATAGAATGAACTTATAAATAAGTGGCGGAGACTGTTATGTACAGTTCAGTGTACAAATACAATTAATATAGTTTTAGTTCAGTGTAGTGAATTTAGATCAGTAGTGAATATAGGAAAAGACTATAGAGATTATTATTATTAGGATATTATCGATAAGTAATGGATTGACAAAATGGAGTAATGATTTATAACACAAGAATATATTTTATAATTCAATAAATAATTATGAACAAATTATTAACGTTGTATTTATTTAAATACACATCATATATATATATATATATATATATATAAGCTAAATTTTAATAGATAAAAAATACGTTTCGATTAATCTTATAAAGTTAGATGATTTATAATTATATAATTAATAAGTCTCACTAGACAGACCAGGATCTTAATATTTAATTGCATAAATTATATGATCCCATAAATTTTAAATTTATATTTACATATCTAGTATTGAAACTAAGTAAATGGAATTTTTGAAAGATAATAAAATAAATTTTATAAGAATAAATAAAAATAAGCATATTAAATCAAAAAAACGTGATGTATTATTGATTGTGATGTTTATAAATTATCTCATTGATATAAAAAATATCGATGTGTGGAGGACAACCATTTTTCAATAACATCAATTAATTCATGAAGAGATACAATACAGATAAGTACTTGATTTTATTACATTTGTTTTCTCGAAACTGTACATCTTCGGAAAAACATGATATTTATTAACCCATGTTAACCTTGCCCCTACCCAGATCACAAAATTATTCGAAACTTATAAAAAAATGATTGTTATTCATATGCTAATTAGTTGCTCTATTTTGGATTTTGGTGCTCCAAACATTTAGGAAATACAAAATTTGAAATAGGGGATAAGGCCAGGTTAACATTGACTTAGCTCGCATACAGCTAAATTTATTCGAAACCTATCAAAAAATTTAGCACTATTTATGTGCTCATTACTTGCTCTATTTTGGAATTTGTGCTCAAATGTTTTAGGAGACAAAGATATTTAAAATGGGTTGGGTGAATTGGTGAAACATATCAAAAAATTTAGTACTATTTATTTTTGTGTTCATTTGTTGGTCTATTTTGGGATTTTGGGTTCCAACTCTTTAGGAAATAACAGCATTTGAAATTAGAGAAGGTATTGGTTAACGTTAACTTAGCTATCTCCATGTCAAACTTTTAACAAATTCCAAAAACAATTACAACAGAATTTGTTGCTATTTTATTGCTTCAAGAATCCGGCCTAACATTTCGATTTACAATAAAATTAGTTTATAAACCACCCATTGCCATACGAAAAATAATAGATACGGTGGTCGGTTATCGTAAAAATAAATAAACCAGAATTTGTTGCTATAAGAATCTAGCCTAGTTTTTTGATAATTCATAGTAAAGCCCATATAAAAAAACTATATATAACTATTTTTATATATTTAATCAAATTAATTATGAACCGTGAGGGAGCAAATTTTTTAAGTACATTTTTTTCAACCTATGATAACCGGATTCTGATTTGCGTAGTTCCTATGATTGATTTGTACCGGTATAAAAATCTGGAATGTATTATTTAGAATATACTTATTCGAATTAAATAAGAATTGTGAGAGAACAAAACTGTTAAGTATACTTAATACAGCCTTAAACTTCACTGTATTTTTTATATTATAGGTTAGAGAATCCTGAGTGGGACTAGGATAACATGTGTATATATGAGTTTTATTGCACGGTTACATGGTTACAGGTTTATTACACGGTTATTTTTTCAAAATTTTATACAAAATAATTGTGTATTTATCTTTGAAATTTGTGCCATTTCAAATTTCATTAGCCTAAACAATGTTAACCTTCGCCCCTCCATTTCAAATGTCGTTTTCTACTAAACGGTCTGAGCACAAAAATCCAAAATAGAGCAAGTAATGAGCACGTAAATAACGCTAAATTTTTTGATAGGTTTCGAATAATTTTGGATCTGAGGGGGGGCTAGGTTGTTAGACAGTTATTATTTCTGTTAGAGGGAGGTCATGATTAGTTTGTCGGCTCAAAACAAAAAAACAAAAACAAAAAATAAACACCAATGAATGATTCTCATTATTATTTAAAAAAGAAGTGTGCATTTAAAAAAAAAAAAAAATTAAATTTTTCCGAAATTTTTTAAAGCTGTAATTTTGTGAAAAATGATATATCTGTATCATATTGATGGACGTAATGTACTTCAATTTAATGTAATTTTGAATCAATTTGAAATCTGATATTTTTCGAATCTGATACTCCAAACTGGAAAATAGTTAAGCAATAACGACCAAAGGGTGGACTTCTTATGAATATGTTTTCAATAAAAACAAATAAGGTAGGTTGTTATGAATAGAGGTGAATTGTTTCATTTATTGCGTGCGAATATAAGGTTTAAAATCTTTGTCCACATAATCATAGTTACAAAAGTAGAAATGGCACTTGCACCTCTACATGTAAAACGTCAATTAAGCTTATTTATTCAGTTAATTAAAACGTGATCTGTATTAGGTTCTTTCTTTTAATTATCTTCCTATATATCGAAAACACAAATACCTATAGGTATATTCGTCTATTTTAAGTCAGTGTTATCAATCAAAAATATTACTGACATCATGAAAGAGAACGGCTTACATACAAATGATAATAATGGTAAAATTTGTTTAGTAAAAAAAAGTTTAAGTTTAAAGATTCTCTTTAAAAATGCACAGCTAACATGAAAATGAATTACGAAATTATAGAGTTGGATAATTTCAGTAGAATAGCTCCCATCAATTTTTATTATGTAGTATTTATTATCTATAAAAATTGAAATGCTCACAATAGGTAAAAATTTATAGAATCACTAATTAGAGTATTAATTTTATAAAAGAGACGTTCTGTCTGTTAATAAAATACTACTGAGTACTGACTACCAAATGATGACTGAAATATTAAAACCGGTTTATAGAAACAAGAGGTACTTATATTTAAAATTTTAAGTAAATTTATAATATTGTTTGTTCTATGTTATGATGAATTAAATCGAAAAATTTGTTTTTACTTCGATAACACGAAGAATTTGTATTTGAATAAAATTTGGTTTGAATTTAATTTGTTTTGAACTTGAATAAAAATAAAAGTAATTTAATATAATAATTGATATTTTTAAATATGAAATAATTTAAATAATTGACTATTTCGTATAATAATCTCCGCCAAAATGCAAATGTGAATGACAAAAATCTGAATGAAGGGGCATTGATTACATTTGCATTTAGTAGACGAAAATCGAAACTACTGCAATCTGGTGAAAATAATTTAAAAATATCATTTCATTTTAAAACAGAATATGTTTCATTTTGGGATACTCGAATATCCAAGTTTTATTGTATTCCATTTCGTTCAAGAAACAAAATAGATAAGATTTAAAATTTTTTAGATTATCACCATAGTTAAATCTTTCAATGTAAAGATAAATTGAAAACCGATTGAAATATAAATGAGAGATGATATGAATATTTGTGCATCTTAAAAAATATTTGTGCATCTTAAAAGATGTAAAAAATTTCCTTCATAAAAAATTTCAACTGGAGACCACACAAAAACCATCCTTTTATACAATAAGGCAGGATAAATCGATCAATTTTACATGGAATAGCAAAATTTTGAAATATAACTTACATTGACATGGTTTTTTTTTGCATAATATGTATTTGAAAGATTTTTGACCTATACTTAGTCGCAGGTCATATAAAAATGTATCGGTAATGCATAAAATACATAATTTTTTTTAAACTGTAAAAAATTTATAAAATTTTAAGCAAATTAGTATGAAAAGTTTTTTGAGGTGGTTGATTCGGAATATTGAAAAACGTTTTCAATGTTCTGAAAATGTATAAGCTGCAAATAATTATGATTTTTTGTATGCGCTTTTAACGAAAATAATTAAAATTAGTCATATTTAAGCATCTCAATTAAAGAAATAATTAACAAAGATCCATTTTTCTATGCATATTTAAGTATTTCTTGAAATAGTATTAAAATATTTCTATACATATTTAAGTTTTTCTCTTTTCAAAAAATTGAAAATACATTAAATTTCTCGTTACTTCATGAAAATGGATCAGAATTTATTTTTAACAAATAAAACTAATAACTTTACCCTAAATTGTTAAAATAATGGTCATATGGTTTTCGCCTACATATGCAGTCCATACAGTTTAAATACATATATAATAAATAATGTGTATTTTAAATATATATGTTCTTATTAACAAACTTTAAGCTGAAGTTGTGTCTAATCTAAATTGTCTAATTTACGAAAAAATGTTTCAGACAAAAGTTTTTTGTTTTTAAAAGCAATTGTTTTTCGTATTTAAATTTTCTTTTATGGCTTAAAAGTTGGGCCATGAATCCGTTGGATCAAATGGATCGATTTTTCTCATATACGAACTGAATATCTACTTATGAGTTATCTTGATGACGACGGGCGAACAGGCGGTCGGACGGATTTGTGGATTATCGCCATTAACAACCTCTAAAACTCATACAGACTAATGAAATTTTATCAATTTCGGCGAGTAATTATAGATTAAAAATGTTTCAAATGTATTTCTGCATATAATCCAAAAAAACCGCATGTCGATACGAGCTTTATTTCAAGATGCAGTTATGTTTCCAGTCTATATTTAGTCTGATAATTATCTGAATTTAAAACAATATGACCTGGTTATTTGCGATCGTTAAAATATCCAAACATTGAAAGTTGAAATATATACTGGAGTAACATTATAAATATGCTGAAGAATTATACTGAATGGTAAAAAAATGTTAAAATTTTGAATAGTATCTCCGAAGCGGCTTGTTCGATTGAGTTGAAATTGGCCCAATATGTAAAAAAAACAAAAAAGAAAAACATACAAAATAAATATAAGTTTTCTCAATACGATATTTAATTTCTCTTTAATAACGATTTTCCAGAATAATCGATTTTTATGTCTTTAAAAACCAATACCACATATGTACGTAGGTACATATAAAATTTCATCAAAATTGGATGAACGGTTCACGAGATATCAACTTTTAAGTGATAAAAAGAGGTATGTTTCGAGCGTTGCATCGGAATGGGGATAGAAGAGATGTTTCTATAATGAGACCATCTCCAATATTTTTTACCGCAAATGTATAAATATTCAGTCTGTAGTCTTGAAATTAAACGGTGTTCGGGAAATAGACCAACAGAAAATCAAGTTTAACAGACCGACAGATAGTCATGAAACGAAACTAACATGTCAAGTTTAAAAACGTCATATGTATAAAAATTTTGTACATGTAAATTTATTCAAAACCGTTGGTTTTTGTTTTCCCACTCCATATTCATATTCAGACCAGTAATAAAATCGATTATGAGATAGTGATTTAGAGGTACTTGAGAATACAAAAATTAAGTACCTTATTCTCTCAATAGAATTGTGTTGAGAATAGCTCAAATATTAAGGATTTAGAAGTTACCGGATTAAGATTTTGTGTAATTTTTTTGCGGCCTATCTTCTTTTTTAGTGGGCTATAAGATTTGAAGTCATTTAAATGATTATTTTATGTAATTTGATCGAAAAATTTTTAAATATGCTATTTTTAAATATAGTTGGTTATATATAATTGGTTCCACCCGATAATTTGAATTTTAGTTTTTTAAATAGCCGTAAAAAATTACATTTTCATATCATATATTAAGTACCTAATCTTAATTTTTTACAACACGAAAATCACTTATAGTATGATAACTTTTTCGAAATAATCAGTAAACATAAAAAGTGTTTGGTTTAAGCTAAAAATGCTTCATTTTCGTGTCAAAATCGATTTAAGCTTCAAACAGTTACCAAAAATCTAAATTCTATAACGACGAAGAAACTTCAGGAGTAAAAGAAATATAAAGCAATGAAATATAACTTTTTACCAATATTTTAAGAAATAAATTATTTAGATCAATGTTTTTTGTTTTAAAGCTACTTCAAACAAAGGAGGTTATAAAATCGACTCTATTTTTTATTTTAGTTTAATATATTTTTTTATGTTTGTTACCTCAGAACTCTCGACTGGGTAAACCGATTTTAATGATTCTTTTTTCAATTTGAAAGCTAGTATTTCCCGTGTGGTCGCAGGTTTTGATGATTGATAATGATTTTTGTTGTAAAGATAAGAAAACCAGGATCTGATGTCCACAAGGGAAGAAAAGGGACAAAAACAATTTAAAGTGATTAAATTTCATTCAAAAAAAATCTTTTTTTGGTTTTATACAATACTCAAAAGTAAAACATAAAACAGTTTTAAGCATTTAAACAAAAAACAACCGCCTTCCAAAAAATGAACTAAAAAGTAAAAAATAATTTTAAATTTTTCCTTGTGATCAATTTCATTTCGAAGTCGTTGCCAATCTTATTCTTAGTTAAAAAAATTGATTTTTTGAACGCGATTATTTTTTGTGTAAAAATTTTTGTTAATCATAAGCATTCATAGTATATTTATTAATATTTATTGCAAATATTATATGTGTTTAATAGCTCAATTTAAGCTCAAATTGTAGCGAATCGAAACAGTATACGAAAAAATATTTCAAACAAAAGTTGTTTGTTTTAAAATTGAAAAACAAATTATTTTTATCTCTGAATCTCTTAGGTTAAAATAGTTGGGTAATGGATCCATTGGATTCAATAATCAATTTTGCTCATTCATGAATTTAAAATAACTTTTTAGATTCATCTAAAATACATAATACATCGTAATGGAGTCATACCATATACTTTATAAAAAGCGAGCGAGGGAGGGGTGTATGTGTAAAAAAATTGATTTAGCCACATCTGGATCCTTAACATTTGTAGTATTATTTAACACAAATCCATTGACAGAAAGTGTAGCATGATTTTTGGATACTAAAGTACGTCTAGATCCTTCCCTACATAATAAAATTGTATGTATACTTCGTTGAACAAAACCACTATACAAAAGTTTTGTGAGATGATAATTATTATTAAATCCGTTTCAATATCCGGTTTTTATATGTTTACATATACGTAGTACGTAACTATGCACATAAACACATACATACACACATATCTATCTATACATAGACTGATACAATTAAATATGACACAAATGGGTATTACCATCTATCGTAATAAATTTGAATAGATACCTTTGATTCTAGAGCAAGAGCCCACGACGGCCAGACCTTCGTTATTTTATAAAAGCTGAAAATTCTTCTGTGCGTGTCCCCTATACAGGTAAGAACGACCAGGGACTATAGAGTATGGGTAGTGGTTACTTGGGCAGGTAACAGGTAGTAGCACAAGTGTATAAAATAGTACCTTAAATTCGTTAAAGTATAAAGCTCAATTTTTTTATATTTTATAACTTTAGAAATCTCGTCATCCATTGCCGGACACTAATGACAGTTGCTACTCCCTGCCAGACACCCCTAAATTTTAATAAATTATAATTATAGCTTAGTCGACTACCTATCTCACTCGCACCCGCTAGAACAGTCGTTACCTCGCGCTCGCACCTACAGCGGACTTTCGATGTGTCTGGCAAGGTGTAAAAACCATTAAAACTGTCCGGCTATTGAGGTAACATTTTTTTATAGGTTCCCAAGTAACATATATAAAATTTAGCTTTTATACTGTAACGAAAGTATAATTATAATTTATTAAAATTTAGGGGTGTCTGGCAGGGGGTAGCAACTGTCATAACTATCCGGCAATGGATTACGAGATTTTTAAAGTTATCCTTAATAAAATAAAAAAAAAAATTGAGTTTTATACTTTAACGAATTTAAGGTACTATTTTATACACTTTTACTACCTGTTACCTGCCCAAGTAACCACTACCCAAACTCTATAGTCCCTGGTCGTTCTTACCTGTATAGGGGACACGCACAGAAGAATTTTCAGCTTTTATAAAAAAACGAAGGTCTGGCCGTCGTGGGCTCTTAGGCTATTCAAATTTTAATATTATATAAGAAAATGCTTGTTTATTGATAACATAAACGAAGACATATAAACGGAAATATGTCGATTAAGCTCCGTACTACGGCAATGTCATATCCCACAAATTTGATCTTGCACAATATTCTAATTTAAATATTTTATTATTGATTTTTATTAACGAATTTTTAATTTACAATGGAATGATTAACGGTCTACTAAATTTTCATTTGTCTCGTAGAATTTGTATATACTTCTCAAATATTTTTAAGCTATCAAAAGATCTTAACACAATATCGTATACCATCACACATAAAGGGGGGCTCCAGGCTCCATTGATTGTCAATTTTCTATAATTGTCGAAATATTGATTATATAAAAACAAAATGTTTTGGTGTTTTTAATCAAATTGTAAATGTATAACAATAATTAATAAATAATACGTGTATACAAAAATGAATACAGTATATTATTTTTATTTTTGTGAATAATGGCAGAAGTTAAATAAACAATAAAATAAGGAATCAATATTAGTTTTATATCAATGCTACTTTTTCAGGAATGAATAAAGCAATAGAAAGTGTCTTTTAGTCCAACATACACATTGTTTCTCGGATACTACTGAGCAATAAATTTAAAAATATAATAAATATTTACAAATTAAAAAAATTGATGAAAACTATTCCGAAACCGTCCGGCCGTTCTGTACAGAACGAAAGGTATTTGTGTCCAGATGAAGTATCAAGCATTGGATTACAATCATTAAGCATTTGATTTTCTCAAGTGATACTCAAACTTGATGTTGTGATAGTTTTGTATCCAAATATCTCCAGTTCTAATGGAGATAGAGGTTTCTTTTCGGTAAAAGAACACTCAGTGACTCAAGACATTTCAACTATCAATTAAATACTCAAATTTGATGAGATGGAGGAGAGTAAGACGCGAACATTCAACTTGACTTTAAACTTTTTATGAGATTTCTCCACTTAAATGTTCTATTCTAATAAACATAGAAAGTTTTGATTTAAGAACATTCAGTGACTCAAGGCCTATCATTTGAGTTATTAATACTTAAATTGTATCACTCATCACTTTTTTGTGTGTGATTTGAATGATTATAATAGTATCAGGTCTGATTCAATATAATTTAATTTAATAATTAATAACACTAAATATTTAGCAAATCTTCACTCTTTATTTATAAAAATAATTGTAACAATATTGTTTCGGCTAATATAATCATTTTCAAACATTTTGTTACAATTATTAAACAATACTAAATTGTTATGTATGTACTTCTTAGCCAGCTAGTTTTATTATTAAATAAACTGGAAGGGAAATTTACAAACTAATATTTATTGAAAAATTTTGAAACGTGAACATATTTTTTCCAAAATTTATTACCTTAATAAAAATAATTTCAATAATTAGCCATAACACCTATTTAGTTGGTATAAACCTTTCATTCATAGCCTGAACTTTACAATTAAATACAATAAAAAATAAATTTGATATAGTGACAGACAGTGGAATACGAAAATTATAAGATTGGCAACAGTTTAATTACATTTTTCCTCGCCTGTCTTTCTCTCGCAAATCTCATCCACTCATTACCAGCATTTCGTTTAAACTCGTCCATACATCTGAAGTTCTGTCTTGAATTCTCTTATCGTACGCATGAGTCCAATAAACAACTTTTTTTGACGATTGATCATCCTAACTTCTCATTATATGCTCAGCCCAGGTCCAGTTTGAGCTTTTTCGAATGCTACATCCCTAGCCTATGTTTTGTTTCTGATTCTAGTAATTTACGATCTTAACAAGGATTACAAAATACATGTACATACATAATAATAATCTGATGAAAATAGAATATAAACTACAACTGTCAAACGCTAGGGTTATATTGATTTCATTTTATTCCTGACAATATGAAAATTTGTGTTTTACAAAATGTGAGACAAAAGCGAAAATTCAAAATGTTAGATTATATTAGTAACCAGATTCAGTCCTATTGGGTAAAGGCCTTCACGAGTACATTCCTTAATGCTCTTTCCATAGCTTTCTGAGTTCACTGAAACTTCGCAAATTTATTCTTTTCATCTACTCGTTTTAAGTTTGAAATTTAAGGTAGCTTGGCAGCCGCAATCCGAAATAAAATACTTTTTTATATATTTTTTTACTAATAAATATACGAACCATGCTATAATAATTGATAAAAATTCACATAAGAATTTAATTGATATAATTTAGCAAGGATTATAATTAAATAATTAAAATAATGTAATAAATAAAATTTTATTTGACTAGTACTCAACTGTCACTACATAATACCAACCTTAAATGATTTTCAAACCATAACCCTGAACTGTAACGTTTATTTTTTATATCGTGAATTCTTTATTTTTTTTTTAATTGTAATATAAATAAATAAATAATTTCGTTAGAAAATAAATTTAATATTATAAAAAATAATTTTTATATTTACTAATGTTCAATATCCTTTGGTTGTTACATATTATTTATAAGTGTATTAAAAACGCTAGTTACTATTTGAAATTGGCGCGCTTAACGGAGACACCATTTTATCCCTAGTAAAAATGGAGGAGAGAGGTATGAGAGAGCCACATGTCAATATTGAAAAATTTATTACATAGAAAGTACGTGGTAAATTATTCTGAAATTTTTTCAGGGTATATTTGGGATATAGTTCTATCAATTTAAAAGTTTTTTTTTTGTTACGTAAATTTTGCCAATTTTCTACAAACCTTCCATTTCCGGTATTATTGAACAAGGACACTCATAAGAGCTCGTGTATTTTTGCTAAACTTTAATTAATTATATCTCTTAAACGGTGAGGTAAAAAAATTTGATTTTTTTCTATAGGTGCATTTAATTATAATCTTTCGAATAAACACACAAAAATATTGAGTTAACTTTAAGTCATTTGGGTACCAAACTAAATCTGATCGTCATTGCCACTGATTTAATACATTATACTGTCCTTGTCTACGTTATAACGGGATACTTTGTTCAAAATTTCAAGATTTCTAGCTCAGTGGTTTGGGATGTTACTTGATCCATAATTTCAAAATTTTAACCACCTTCCGACCCTTTTAAGGGTTTAATTCAAAAAGAATCTTTTCAATGTCCCCACTTAAGTTATGAGAGGATACTATGTTCAAAATATCATGGAGGTTTGGACTGTATCTTGATCAAGGGGTTTGATTTTCAAAATATCTTTTATTTGACCTTGCCTACGTTATAACGAACCCTTCTGGTCTTAATATCAAGCTTTTTTACTTAGCGGTTTGGGCAGCACATTGATCGATGTATCAACATTTGAACACCCTTTTCAACCTCCTTGGGACGAATTTTCAAAATCTTTTCTTAGAGCTCGATCACTTACGTCATATAATGTAAAATTTCAAGCTTCTAGACCATGCGGATTGTTCGGCACTTCGTTGATATTTTAGTCAATCAAATTTATCCTTTTAAACAAAGAGATTATCTAAAAAAAGAATCATAGCAGTTTGTTTTTAAATAAATATTAAATATTGTAGATAAGGTCAAGGTTTTATAAAAAAATCAAATATATTGTTAACTGCGGTACAACGCATTGAAGTCTCCATTAATATACTACAAATATTATATTTAATGTCTTAAGGTAGTACGAGCGCCAGGCGGTGTGGGGATAGGTATCGACTCTAGCGCGGTAAGGGGAACGCAGTAACCATATGATTTTTTTCAATATATAGATATACATTTAACATTGGCTAGTGGCGGCATTTATTTTTCTTTTAATTAATACACTTTAATTAGCCGGGCAAGTGTAAATGTTTTTGAATTAAATTGATCACTAATATATTTACTTTCATCCATAAGTTTTTTAAAAATATTCACCGACAGATTTACGAGAAAAATACGGAAATGTATCAATGTTTGAAGGTTACCCCATAAGACCAATGTTAAATTGCTCAACTTTAAAGTTAATTATTTATTTAAATGATCGGGCAATCTCCTTCAAATTTTTGGAATTTGTTTAGACATATTTAAACTTTGTATTAAAAAAAAATCAAGCCTTTTATCAAAAGTTGCCTTGGTGCTCGTACTTCCTTAATTCACACAGACATTCTATTTATTAATGATTGAAATATTGAATGAAATCATACTTAATCTGTTTATATAGAATCGTTTCTAAAACTTTTAATTGTGTTCTTACAAGGGCAGATAACAGCTAAGATTGATAGATCAAAATACTTTCAATAAAATTAGATTATGGATCAAATCAATCAATTACAAATGTTAATATGAACGAAATGAATGTTTTATTTTAACCTACTTTAAACAAACACAATTGAGATGCATTTCAGCTCATAAATATAAATCGATGATAAAAATACTTCCAATAAAATTTATAATTTATTTCCAAATAATACAGTTGCTCCAATTTAATATAAAAGATCATACAGATTAAATAATTATTTGGAGGTTCTAAAGAGAGGCAAAATTTCAATTAAAGTCTTCATTTTTTATTGTTATTTCATAATCTGCAGAAATCGATGTAATTATTTCGAGAAACTATTTGTAAATAAAAATGGATTCAAATTGATTTGGAACTTAAATTTTATACTTTTCGCCAGAATTTTGTGGTTTGAAATTAGAAAGTTTCCGATTTTTAAATTATAATGCTCAATTTTAGCTTTTAAAACTTTAAAATTAATAAACAAAACTAAATTTTAATTTGTCTTTATTTTATTTATTTATTTGGCTTTAATATTCTTGGTATCACATTTTATCTATAATTATCGTAGTAATTATTGATAAAATGTGATACCAAGAATAATGTGATACCAAGTTTTTAAATTATAATTTAAAATTAATAAACAAAACTAAATTTTAATTTGTCTTTATTTTATTTATTTATTTGGCTTTAATATTCTTGGTATCACATTTTATCAATAATTACTACGATTAAAATTATTGATTTCACATTTGAGATTTTAGACTTTTTAGACATTTGAGATTATACCATTTTTGTTTTTATACAATAGTAGCGGACGTCACTCAGTTTCACTCGCTTAGTTCCCGTTCCCGTGGGAATACTGGGATAAATATCACCCGGGGATAGTGTAGCTTTCCAACGGTGAAAGAACTTTTCAAATCGGTCCAGTTGTTTTTCCTCTTTATAATATATGTATCGATGTCGGAGTATAACTTATTAGTTTTAGTCTAAAGTTTGTAACGATAGAAAATTTTAAGGCCACTTGGAGTATAATTAGTCCATTTCATTATATTCGTCCGGCTCAAAAACGAAAATAGATCTGAAATTTTGGTGACGTATTTTACAAATACAAAATTTTTACGTTTAACTGTTTAGATTCGCCACAATTTCAGCTCAAATTTATCTAATATTTACATATATTAGTAATACATATTGTTATTATATATGTGCTTATAACAGTATGGACTGCATATTTAGAGTATTTTTGGAATGATACTTACCATTAAAAATAGTTCCAACATTGATACTTAATTACAAGTCGAGTATCAAGACTATTAACATTGTTAGTTCTTATTTTCCCTTGTTTTAATATAATACAATAATGATTTTCATAAATTATAATATATTTTCAATTCAATATGTCAACCGATATTGAAATATCAATATTTTTCCAATTTTTTTTTGCTCAAATAATTTTTTATAAATCATTTTAATGTTACTCAACATATAGTTTATCATTTAATATTTTACTCTTTTGACACTTTTGAAGAAAATGAATTGTTCATTAAATCAATATAAAAATGAATGTCAACAAACAATGTGAAGTAATGACAACATACTTAACAAATTTTCGCTAGAGCCACAAGAAAACCTTAATTTATGCAAATTTATAGATATAAAAAAAATAAATCCACGATTTTTATCTGTTGTATAACGATAAAAAAACAATACTTTCGACAGTTCAGCACTTTCAAAATTGAGTAAAATATAACTATATTAAAAGAGCAACATAATTTTCCAATCTTAAATTTTCTTAGTTAATATTAAAATTTACAAATTTACCAATTTTCCTCCTCTATGGACACCGTGAATCAAAATATTTTCTGTTTTTATTCGGATCTCTGGTTACGAAATACTAGTTTATCAATAAAATGATACATAGCTCTGTGAATGGTAAATGATTTAACATAGGAAATTTCTCAAAATTTATTAACTAATTTAAATGAATAATAATTTTGATAATTAATAATAATTCAATTAAATGTCATTTTTCGTAATTATTTAATAATTTTTGTTTTACTTTTGCTACACAATTTACATGCAAACAATTGAACAAATAACTATCTTTTCTAGAATGTGAATATTTTATAACAAATTTTAGACACTCGTAGCGCATATTTCAATTAACAAGTCCCTTCCACGTACTATGCTCGGTACGGATAATAAATACAAAGACATAACTAGTTAATGTATTTCTCTTGGATATTATAAGGTTCCTTAAGAAATTAGTTTTTTTAACTATAGTCAAATACAAAAAAGTCTGCTTGAATCTTCATGTTCATTTAAAGTTACAAAATACACGATTTTGGTAGTCGTTATTGGATATAAATATATTTATCTAAGTAAAACATTCATTTTAAACACTACAAATTATAAAATATAACATAAAAATCGTGTATTTAAAATTATTAAATAAACTAACTGAGTTTATTGTTTTAATACTCGACAAATGATATCAATATCAATATAAATATAAAATCATATGGTAAGTATCAATATTAATATAAATTGGAACTATTTTTACCTAATCATTAGTATTCATAAAATACTCTAAATATCCAGTCTATACAGTTAGAAATACATATAGAATAATAAAATGTAATTATATATGTGTTAATTAACATAGATAAATTTGAAAAAATCTTTAAATAATTTTTAGTTTAAATGTTGAGTCATAGATTCTATGGACCAAATGGACTAATTTGCTCAATATTAACTTAAACTCACTTTTAATGTCTAAATGTTGAAATTGTTATCTCATTTTTCAGTTATCTTCATAACGGACGGACGATCATGCAGAAATACGCTAATTAAATGATTCTATGAACATCTATATCAATTATTTATTAATTTTTGGGGGAGCTTCACTATTTTCTAGAATTAAAAACTTTAGACTAAAATTAATATAATCTGACATATTGTATTACATGCCGAGTATAACAAAGATGAAATTCCGAAAACATAATAAACATAATATAATATATTTGAAGTTTTAGTTTTATCAGCGTTTTTTTGAATTGAATATCTATTAATTTGTGTATTATTTTATAAGTCATGTCGTATTTATTCTTATACAACTTTGTTTTAAGTTTTTACAAATTAAACCACGACTTTTCTCACGACTGCGACCTTCTTTGACATTTTTAGTTTTTAACTGTCTTTAAATTTTACATACATTTCCACAAACATATGTATTGTCTAGAAAATTTTTTAAATTCTGAAAATATAATTTGAGTAAGTATTTACTTGAGTTTTCTAACGTACACAAAATTGATAAAAAAGTTAGGAAAAGCAAAATTGCACAAAGAGCAAGTTTTTAAGTTAATCGAATTTACCTCCACAAACGTTCTAAAAATCGATTGTTTCGGATCATTTGTGAATCGAGTATATTTATTTAGAAACAATTGTGTTCTAAATTAATTACTTCTTAATATCGAATTTTCTTTCTAGTCACAATTTTATTATATATATAAAACATTTTAATATAAATATATTAAAATTCTTATCACGTGTAAATAAAATCAGTTATTATTGGGAGTAAGAAATATAAATTACATGTGTATTAGAAACAAACATGTTCCAATGTGTTGTATTTCATGTGATTTTGTTTTAATAAAATAAAAATGTAATAAATAATAAAATCTGTGTAAAATAGTGTCGATTTTGAAAGTAAAATTGTAATAAAATCATTTTTTTATGATTTAATAATATATCATAATAGTTTTAATGTAATTGTTTGTTAGTGCAATAAAATTTTTATTTAATACAAATATTTTTGTCATTAAACTAAATATTATTTTATTTTATTAATTTTTTATTTATTTATACACACATTAGCCATCAGAACATATAACAGCATAGAAGTAATTCATTTTTTATTGAATTTTTATTAGAATATAGGTATATTTAGCTATATAGACATTATTTTATGTACATTTAATATACAAAGACATATGTAAAAAATCATCTATAGATCAACATGTTTTGGCAGCCCGAAGAATTTATTTCTGGGATGCAAAACAAAGCCAAGCTGTAAATAAAAATGATATTCTTTTTTCTAGTTTTCGATACTACTGTCAAATAACGTGAGTAAAACTCGTACTTACAGTTGTAAATTTCTTAATTGAGCCGCATACAAATTTCAGAATGTGCAGTGTAAATAGCACCGTATACTTACGTGTACCGAGACTAATTAATAATTAAATTATTGTGGATATTTTCAGAACTAATATTTTTTTTTCTAAATTTTAGTGAATTTCTTTTCTTTCAGAGAAGGAGGTAAAATAAACAAACGAGCCTTACAGTAGTCACAAATGATGTGTAACATCTGACATTTCACTTTAGTAATAAGTAACATTAACATTTTATCCTGAAAAAAGAGTCAGGTATTATTTGAAATAATATTTAGAACGAATACTAATTTTTTTCAGTGATTTTCTATTATTTTTACTATGAATGTACGTATAGTCAGCGATAGTTTTATGAAAGGGGCAATTTGAGCTAGTGCTTAAGATGGCAAATTTTTAGGGGCGGAAAAATTCAGAGAAGGAGAATTGGAATTTTCTCCGCGTTATGGAAAATACTTTGAAAACAGTCATGTTAGAAACTTCAAATTATAATAAATAAAATAATTTTTTTTATTATCAAGAGTATGTTCAAAATTATAAATTTTGCTGTTTCTTTTAGCTTTCTTTATTGATTTCCATCTAATTTGGATGAGAGAGGTTGCCATCAGATATCGGCGTTTTAAGCCATTTCTAACCATATAAATATGCATGTAAACCCCACATAAATTTTGAACGGCTAGATCGATCGAATTGAGATTTTGGGCGTTCTAGAATATTAGAAAAGGTTTCGGCTGATTGCTGAAAAGTCTTATTTAAAAATGGTATTATACCTATAGAAACTTGATTCATTTTATGTAAAATTTCGGAAATGGGGCGGCTTTTTGCATAGTGCCGAATGTCGGCACTAAGGTGAAATCCGGGTCTGAATAAACCAAAAAAACCACACCTAACGGAATCTTCATGTTTATTTAGCTTACGAAATACACAAATTTGATGGTGTTTTCAGGTATATCGAATATAATTTTGTTTATTTAAGTAAAACGTTAATTTAAACCAAAAAAAAAAAAAAATAAATAAATAAAATAAAATACATTATAAATGTGTATTTTTTAATTTTGAATACACAAGAATCATACATATCAGTGCATTTTCTGTTTGGAAATGACTCTCATGCATGCAAACCGACCGGAAACACGGGTTACACATCAAAAAATTATTTTACATTTTATTTATTGGTACTTTTATTTAATGAATTCGTACTATATGATCGTTTTTATAAATACCCAAGTATGCGAGCCTTTTTCATGTCGAGTACACGTCGGTCATACCATTGAATTTGTAAGACAAATATTTCTCTGTGATTTTCATTCAATAACCTTTCAATTTAATTGAACCGGCTCAGAGGCCAAGCGACTAAATATGCTAACACCTTTAAACGTTAAACTAGTATACTTAGACTGGAATGTTGTGGGTCCGAATTTAGACAGCGACAGTTTGGTCACTTCTAATTAACGGAACAGTTAATTGATCAGACTGTCGTCGCTTGGACAAGAACGAAGTAACCCGCTCCACTCACGTCATAAATTTAATTGTATGTATAATAATATAATCGGATTAATTTTAAAATTAAAATAAAGAAGTAATGATGTGGGTGGCTTCAGGTTAAACTCCATGATTATTATATTATCATTATTGAATAGAAAAATAACGTGATACTTGTCAATTTTGAAACAAAGTTTACTTATAAAAAAAAATTGCTTGATGCTTACATTAACAGAAATTTATATTATTTGTAACATATATATTAATTGCAATCAGAATTGCAAAAAAACACCCACAAAAACTTTGATTAAAATCAATCAAGGACTACAGAAGAAAAAGACTTGTGCAATGTACGTAATAATAATAATAATAATAATGTGTGTAGATATTATATGAAAGTTGTTGCAATTAATTAAGCATTATTATAAAATAATAATTTATAATTACAATAATTAGTAATTGTTATGAGATGTGAAATTAATAATGTCATAATTAATTTTATATTTTTATTATAAAGTGAACAATAATAAAACAGTTTTTTTTAACAAAAAATATAGAATATAATGATATTATTTTATTATTCTTATAGTTGTTTAAATACCTGACATATGCCTGAGTATAAATATTTAAATATATATTAAAGTATTTATTTATTAACATAAATAAAATACACTAAATAAATAACCAATTATTATAAGAGTTAATTATATAATACGATTATGTATTTGGACTGGACGTGTGGACAGGACTGTTTAGAATGAATGAAAAGTTATTTTATCAGTAATCAAAAGTTTTTTGTTTTTGAACTTTTATTCTAAGTCATTGCCATGAAGTTCATGAAGTTTTGCTACTACATTTAATTTTTTGTAGTACGACAAAGTTTAAACTTAATTTAATATTTTCTCATATACTTAGTCTTGGTGAAAGACCGCATGTTTTTTTGGATCAGATAGAAAATAAATTTCTGAGAAAGGAAGTCCTTGTCGAAACTTGATCTAATAAGAAACTTGGTTTGCATAGATAATTAGTAATTACAATAATTAACCAATAATGAGCAAATCTTAACAGTTGAAAAAATATTTTATTCAAATTCAATTTTTTCTTTTAACTCTAGGATTTTTTCCTAGGATGGTGACTACTTTGTAGTCGAAATACGTATTTATAAAATACAAAATAATTTGATCTAGGAAATTGGGGAAAAAATCGAAATTTATTCAAATTCTATTGTTATTAAAAGGAAACCTTTTTGTTTTTATTTCACTCTTTTGCAATTTAGACGATTGGTTCTTTGGGCCCCTTACACGATTTTTTCAGTCTCCTATTTACTTTCAAGATAAGCAAATATAAGGTCTTATCATTTGAAACGAATTCTTAATATTTAAATAGTTGATGAGAAAATTATTTACGAATTTAAAATTTCAATGTAGAACCTCCATTTTCTAATGGGGAGATATTAGTACTGTAATAATCTTCAATTCTCAGTGGTAGTAAAAACAATCGAATTTTTTCATTCTCGTATTTACTATTAAGTCAAGCAAATATAAGATAAATAAAATTATTCATTGAAGTATCCATTTAGTGTATTTATTTCGTAAAAATAATTTGCAAAAAATTGAATGGACGATTAGAGTACGTAAAACTATCTTAAAAAGGGGCTCTTGTTGAAATCTAGAACTAAAAAACATCATATCGTTTTCATGTATTGAAAAATGCTGCACAAAACCTTTTTTCTGAAAATTTTACACAGTACAAGACGTTTTAAAGTAAAACTGACTTGAGGAATTAAACAAATATAAAGCGTTTAGAAAAGAGTATTTAATTATTGGTATGTCAATTAATTTTCATTTTTTTTTAGAAAGTTTTTGTTAAAAGAATTAAATTTTACACTGCAGTAATTTTCAAAATATAAAAATATATTATTCGTAGTCAGAGAAAGCTTTGGTTAAAGAACTGTCTTTTCTGCAAAAAATTGCGTTAATACATTTATTAACACGTTGATTTTGTTCGTTTTGTTATTCTACGTTAAAAAGGTATTTATTACTTTAATTTTTCACAATCGATACCTTCAAAAATAATTCGGTTAATATTTCATCTACAGAAATATAAAACATTTGTTTCCTAATTTTTTTCAGTATACTTAATAGTAAGGTTTTCGGTTGATTACAGAAAATTCCACATCAGAAGGTACATTCATTGTAATAATTCGGTTAATTTCGAAGTTAAAGCCTGCAGGTACTCCACTATATGTTAACCTTTCAAATAGGTTATAATGTTATTTTATTATAGATTTATAATAAAACAACTGATAAGATAACAATTAACAGATTTAATTGTTTAGATACTCGATATATGATTGAATATCATTGTTTGGGCTATTTTTAATTAGCATTCACAAAATATTATGTACCTATAAATGTAAAATAATAATATAAGCTAAATTCTAGCTAAAATTGAGGCGAATCCCAATATTTGACAAAAACAGGCTTGAAACAAAACTTCTTTAAAACAAACATTTTTGTATTTGAACTTTTCTTCTGTCTTTAATAGTTTAAAAGTTAGATCAAAGATCCAATGGACCGATTTTGCTGATTCAAGAACTTAGATATTATGTTTAGAATACATCATAAAAATTTCAGTCGTTATTTCTTTTTGTTTAAGAGATATCGTGATGACGGACAGACGGGCGGAAGGATGTATGTATGCACGAACAACCGGAAATGAACTAATAAGGTGTCTCTTTGAATGCCTATATCAAAATTTTGTTTGTGCCTTGAATATTAGTTAGCGTTACAAACATTAGACTAAAATTAATATACTCTGACATGTTGTATGTATGTCGAGTATAAAAACCATAACTAGAGTCTCCATTATTCACATCTTATGAAGCACAATTCTTTATGAAAGGAGTGTGCTAACTGAAATTATATGTAACATACATGTAATTATTTCAATTTTTCAGAATGAATAACTCAAAAAATACTGATGCAAATGTTTTGAAATTTGGTATGTATAATATTGACATAAAAACGCTTGGTCGAAGAATTTTTCCGAAAATACATTCTTAAATATACAATCAAAACATTTTGATTTATATTTTTTGAGTTATTTGTGTGCGAAAATTGAAAGATTTTACATAAAGGAGTGTGCTTATAACAGCTGTAGATAATCCCTCTTAAATAGCATTTGTGTCATCCAACAATATTTATGAAGTCGTTGTATAATATAGTCAAATTAAGATGTTAATTTACTACATTTATGGTGATAAATTTATTATAATTGTAAATCTGAAGGTTTGCTATTTTTAATTATCTTTTGAGTTTTAGAAATTAGAAAGGTAATTCTCACGTTGGCGGATTTTTTTATCAACATTTAACATTATAACATTATGTTTTGATTAAAATTCAAAACAATAAATAAATAAAAATTATAAAACATCTTAAATCGTTTAATTTATGTGAGTAAATAATATCATAATTATTTCCTAGGATCATAATTTGTCATGGTAAAAACTATTTAACCGACTTCAAACAACTAAAAAGGAGGTTGTCATTTGGTTGTATTCATTTATTAGTTTATATTATCAACAAAATATAGACTTATTCAATGTATCAAAGGTCACAAGGGAAGAGCTTGGTGTGGTGTAAATATAACTCCTGAAACACAATTTATGGACTTTTTAGCATCTCCTTCAAGCTCTTTTCGAATGAGCTGAAATTCGATATGTTTAGTTCTTTACCGACTAAAAAATATTTTTAAAGTGGAGATTTATTTCAGCAATTTAGAAGAGATAATCAAGAGAAAAACTGCTGATGAAGCTCTGTTATTCACAAACAGGAATTTCTTTATATATATATATATATATATATATATATATATATATATATATATATATATATATATATATATATATATAATTATTAATGAGAACTCTAGGATTTTTCGAATAAATTTTTTTTTGTTGCACCAATTTCCTAGATTAAATTAAACCGTACATACGTATGAACGGTCTGCACATACGAAATTAGCAACGAGTAACATCTCCTCAGAGAATCATTACAACTAGCTTATTCATACGGACTACTTTGTGGCCGAAATACGTATTTATAAAAATACAAAATAATTTTATCTAGGAAATTGGGGCTAAAAAACGAAATTTATTTTTGTATATGTTTATTCATTCCTTTTTACAGAGTAACACAATTTTTTTAGAGGTGGTCCTATAAAAATATACAGAGAAATTCTCGTTGTAAGGGGCAGCAGGTGGGAGAAAACAAATTTTTGTATATAATTTTTTGTGTCATTTAATAAATATCACACAAAAGATACAGAGTTGCCAGATGGGGCGATTTATCGCGAATTGGGCGATTTTTTCTATAGGTACGCTCCTTTTTTTAAGTTTGGGCGATAAGCGCAAATTGGGCTCTTTTTACTTTTCAGCGTTGGCAACAACTTACAAGTACATAACCGTTACAAAAATTATTGTTTTCTTTAATTTCACAATTGACTTTCTTAAATTTTGTTGCTATCTGATGAAAAATTTAATATACAAAAATTTATTTTAGCGCTCCAGAATTTTAATTAAAAAAATGTATTTCAAATTACGTGGTAAGTTCAAGTCTGTTATGTAGAGTATTTTAAAACGTTCATTGGGCGATTTTTCAGAATATTTTGCGACTTTCGATGATAGATGGGGCGACTTGAATAAAAACTTTCTGGTAACTCTGAAAAGATACATTTGTAGTGGTTGTATACAAAGTAAAGAGAAAATTTTTCGTTAAACGTGCTCTACTAATCGTTCGATAAACATGCTCATCTGTTTCTTATATATTTGATAAAATGTAAAACACTAAAAACGCGCCATTATGTGATAATGTTAAAATCACATATATAAGGGATATGGATTCGTAGCCATTGTTGTTTTTCCTCAACTCACAAAGAATTATGCATGTCAACAACATCTATGCTACCAAAGAATACTATTTTTACCATTTTTACACCTATACCCAAACCTAATTACAAAATTTTTATTAGTGCTTTACACAGATAATAGATGGTGTTGTCTTACAATACATATAAAATACAGATTTTTATGAAGACATAAATGATTAATTTATGTATTTGATATACAAAAAATTAATTTTTTTCTATCTAGTAAAGAAAAAGTGAAAAAATTAATTTAGAAATGAACAAAGGTAATAAATTAATTTTTAATGCCATTGAAATAATATGTATTTGACAGATAACAATTTTAAATTGTCATTAAAAGTATCTCTGTTTTACCGTCAACGTTTTCATATACTATTTAGTTCTCAAAAAAAATATTTTACTCTTGTGAGGACACTGCATCTTCAAGATATTGAATGAGCTACCTGTCCACATATTCTATTTCTTTGATTATAATAATTTCAGTGTTTCCATGATTTTTTTATGAGTAATATTACCTGTGTTTCGAAAGTATAACATCATGGATACGAATCCATATATGACGCCATCAAAATATGATTATACCATTGCTATTGGATATTGGCAACATAGATGACATCATATGTGGATGCCACCCATGATGTTATACTTTTGAAAGACACACATTTTCAACGCAAAAATGACGAGACCAGGCAATTACTATCACTTTAAAAGTTTTCTCCTTTACCTAGTTCTTATTTACTCACTTGTTACTATATACATATACAGTAGACTCAGATTGCATTGAAACTATAAGTTTCACTGAAAAATGTTTCATACAAAATTAGTCATTTATTTCCTTACCCGATTTTGTTATAGGGTAAACGAGGGATAATACCAAAAGCTTAGTATGGTAGTTATATATGTATAGTGGTAGTTCAATCTGGAATGTTGAAGGGAAAAATTTTTTTTTTAGCTCAATAAAAGCTTTTGTAAGTATTTTTACTTTTAATTTGAAGTAAATCTGTATCTGTAATATTGATCAATTTTGTCCCTGGCTTGAATACACACATAAATGAATAGAAGTTCAAATATATTTATAATACAATAGTAAATAATAAATAGATATCGGTAGGTAATGGTATATTTTTTAATGGTCTTTATGATAAGTTAAGGTATTATTGTTTGTATTAAGTAAATTAACAATTACAGATTTACTTATATAGATTACTTATAATATTTATTAGTTATATTACCTTTCACTTAAAAGTGCGAGGTCTTAACAAACTGCACTCATACAAATTGTATCTATACTCTGTTTTAGTTGTTATAGAATCTATTGTAACTATTGTATTTAAGAAGCTGAGCAAAAAGTATCTTCACAATTTGAAAAAAGAACTTTCTTCTGTACATTAGAAGAAATGAATTAATTAGTTTGTCTACATTTGGTGTAACAAAATGAGAAAATTTTCAAAACAATAGAACCGACCTCAAAAAAATACACTTAAATGTAAAAAATAATTTTAAATTAAATAATTCATCTATAAATAATTTCTCTGTGACCAATTACAATTCGAAGTCGGTGCCAACGAATCTATGGTATGGCCCCGACTTCAAATGGTAATTTGACACAAGAAAATTATTTGTATAAGTATTTATTTATTTCAAATTATACATTATACTATTTTAGTGCATTTTTTAAGCCAGTTTTATTCAATATAGTTTTTTTTGTTTACCAACGGTTCATTTTTCTAGTGCTGACCCCGAATAAGTCAAGCCTTGGTTTCAACAGTATTTTTTTGTATTTTGTATTATCTTTTAATATTCAGAAGAACTGATTTAAACAAAATGCAAATCTGTATTGATGTAAAACAACATAATGCATTTGCCGACGAAATTTTATCAAAAGCTATGTTTGTGGAACGACTTGACCAATTGAATTGCAATTGGGATATGAATATAAAAGTTTATTTTATAATTATGTCATATACAATTTTTTGTGACAGTAACCTGCTTTTCTTTTTTTCACGTTTTACCGTTCTATTCTTTGATTTTTCTTTAATAACAATTTTCTAGAATATTCGATTTTAACAACATTTATTTAAGTGAAAAAAAAGACAAATTTGTATCTCCGTTGTATGGTTGTATCTCCGGAACGGTAATTGATAAATGATAGATGAGATGTACATAAAATGGAACCATCCCGAGCGCCTCCACTATTGTTTACTACAAAGTTATAAATATTCATTCAGTTGTTTCGCATTTCGGGAATTATTCGCGTTCGTCTGAATGAGTAGCACAGACTCGTAAATATTTATGTAATAATATTAAACTTATTGAAATAGTTATCAGCATAAACATTGTGTTATTTTTAACACAATCAATCCATTTGGAAATATGTTTTTAACTCGAGGCTCAAAAAGAGGGATTAACCTATGAACTGATTTCAATTTCGTTATTGCTACTTGAAAATGTGACTGGATCGAGAATGTTCTTATCTATGATTAAAAAACATCTGTTCATGTTGAAGGTTGAAGATAATATTAATAAAAGTAAATCCCAAAAGATAAAAAAATTGCCATAGTAATATTCATTATAATACTATTTATGTATTAAGATACTTTTTAATCATTCTGTTAGTATAAATTATAACATGTGTTAATTTATTTTTAGTACCCAATGGTTTAATTACTCAATTTTATTCACAATAGTATCTGATATTTATTAATTTAGATATGTTTTTGTCTATGCAGTCTATTGTAATATTAATAAGGTCTTGTTAATATAATTTTTTATTATTTTTAATGAAATTTTGCCCTTGTAGTGTCAAATTATTGTTTCAAAGTTTTAAAGGTTTATTATTGTTATTATTTTCAAATAAATGTAACAATATTGTTGCAATTTTCGCAGCGATATTCATTTAGATTATCATTACATTGGGATTTGCTAAAATGATCATACGTTTGTATAAAATATTGATAAAGTGCGAATACCAGACACGTATGTGTTAACTGTTGCAATACATAAAATTCATCTATTGGTTTAAAAAAATTTGACTAGAATGATGTTCGAACTCTATTCCTTGTAGTATAACGATCGTGATTAATGCTCAACTCAAAATAAAATTTATTTAATATCAAAAATGGTATAATACATAAACATTTACATTAAAATAAAATTAATATTTCAAGTTTTAAAAAACATTCCTGGTTGCTACTGGAGTGATAAATGCGATTAATGGTGAATCTCAATTATTCCCAGAGGTTCCAGTATTAAAAATTCTTAAAGGTATGGCGGCATACACGCTCATACAATATATATCAATTGGATTATTAAATATTTTTAACAGCTCTTTTTTTTTATTGAAAAATAGAATTGTAATAAAATTAATTTATTTTAAAGTCGTTCTTAACGCTAATAATTAAGCCTAATTTTGTCCGAAAACGAAAAAAGTTACACCAACCTTGAAAAATGATCAATTTTTTGTATTGGCATGGTGCTAAAGCCTGAAGTGTGTAGATCAAAATCGGAATAATACAAGCGTTAAAAACTTTACTTTGTCAATTCAAAAGAATGTTGTTTTTCATTTTACGTTTTAAATACCAATATTTCTCCAATCGTTGGTTATTCTTAGGTTTATTTCTAATTCCGATTTATTTTCAAATGACAAAATCTGTCCAAGACATTTAAATTTATTGACTTTCTGGCTCAATATATTAAAATCGAGAACACAATTCGCATTTAACTTAATTTCTAGCCTTTCTCGTTTACTGTGAAATTACATTTGTCGTATCACGTGTTTTAATTTGCTTTCTGCACTTGAAAACTAAACTATGTCATCTATAAATCGTAAGTTCGATAATAATTTGCTGTCAATTTTAATATCTACGGTCTCCCAATTTAGCTGATCGAAAACCAAATACAAAATTAAAAGATTTTAGATCTCCTTGTATCGTATCTCTGCCTAGAATAAAAGTTGGCCCAGTTGTGTCCACATGTATCTTGTGGTGCTTTTCATAAATGGGTTTCAATACTCGAAACTACTAGCAATAGATTTTTAGAACGTTTTAAATAAATATACTCATAACACTTCACCCTTCAACTGATATGTTTTTTCAGTAAAAAATATTTCATTATGCTTTATTAGTTTTAACGAATTGCGTCTTTCAACGTTTTGCTTTTTGATTACTATTTTATTCGACGAAAGCGCAGGATGGTACACGAATATTTAGCTTATGATAAATTCAATAGTGAGTAATGTAAAATACGACCATTTCTGATCAGGATAAAAATTTTGTAGTAAAACATTTTGTAATAAAAAATTTTGTATTTATAAAATTTCAATTATTTATTCAACTAAAAAGGATGTCTGTGACATAACATATATGTTTTTATTTTGACCATAGTCATATTGTAAAAAATGCAATATTGATCTTAGATTTTATAGCCGAAATTATATTTAGGAAAAAACAACTGAAATTAGACAAATACAAAGAAATGTGTTTTTTTTCTGAGTCATCATATTCTCAGACTTTACATAAAACAGAAACGGTATAACCGAAATATTCTCTATTATATTTTAATTATGTTATCTAAACTGAAACGACTTACTTCAAGTTAAGAGCTAGTAGATGAAAATTTATGTAAATAACTTTCATTTCCATTCCAGGCGTTTCATGTTTAACTGACTGAAAAAAGTAGTTTACCCGTAATATTATTGGGACAATATTCGTTCATTTTATGTTTGTACATCTGTATGTATTGTTTTTCCACGTATTTTTCACAAACTAAGAATCGAATTGCAATAATTCTTTTTTTTATTAGATCATATTTCAGCTTCTAAATTCCACGCTTGGCAAAAAAATTCAATATCAAAGGTAAGTACTGAAATTAGAACAAACACTAAACAAAATTGAACCGACATCAAAAAAGGGAAGTAAAAAGTAAAAATTTTTTAAATCAAATAATTACTTCTAAAAGTAATTTGCTTGAGATCAATTACCATTCAAAGTCGGCGTTAATCATATTGTTAGCAAAAAGTACATGCGATAGGCGCTGCGGATTATAACCTCTATCATTACCGTTTTAAGCTTGTGGGGGCCGTAGACATAAAATGGGGTGGGGGCGAGAGTATAATTAAACGTGCAGTTTTTTGGAGGTTACTAAACAAAACATTTTTACACCATATACAAATTTCTTATTGGATGTGGCGTTTATTTAATACAATAGTCGTTACTGCTCTTTAAATTTAAACTCAATGCACAGTGCTCTACAGTTCAATTTTAATTTTTTTTATAATATAGTTAAAAATATTATTTCTTATACTGGTTTTTAATTATATGTTACTAGTATGAAGGTAGGTGACGAATACTGTGTAATAAATAACTAAAAAATAGGTATAAGAAATGAAACTTTTTTTCATTCTTGCTAAAGGATATTAGTAAATATTGTATAAAGAATTAAAAAATTATCTTTAAAATTATTTACTTTATGATAAAAAGTCACAGGACGTTTTTTAATCGTATTTTATCAAAGAATATTTTTAAAAAATTTCCAGTTTGAAACTAACAACTCCTTGCAGTTGTTTAGGTAACTTCGGCATTTACAATATGACATCGAGATGCCCCCATTTATATGATAAGTAGGACAATTTGAAGAGAATCGCATAA
The DNA here is from genome assembly GCA_020423425.1 of Chrysopa pallens. Classification (NCBI taxonomy): domain Eukaryota; kingdom Metazoa; phylum Arthropoda; class Insecta; order Neuroptera; family Chrysopidae; genus Chrysopa; species Chrysopa pallens. Next base: position 104,833,473 of record CM035592.1, on the reverse strand, counting down.
AAAAAATTGATATAGAATAGTTTTTAATACTTCTGTACCGATTCTAACATTATTTTGGATTGAATTTTGGAGAATTTGCAATTCTTTTAGATTTCAATAATTAAAAATAATTTTGTTTCTAAGAACTTTTTATTTTTATTTTTGAAAATTTGGTGGAAGTCTATTGTCGGTGGGTCTGTAGCCAGTGTAATTTTTTTAATAATCTTAAGAACACAATTTACTCAGTTTACGTATCTCCTACATGAATTGATTTTTCTTTATAAAAACAATATAAATACCTACATAGAATATTATAGATGATTTAATATGATTGTGTGTACATTAATATAAATATGTTGTCATATAAATATAAAATTTATTAATCAAAATTCCCTTTAGTTTTATTAGCTGTTTTAAAACTAGTACAAATATACATTAAGTACCTACCTTCATAATAATGATTTCAATATAATTTACCTCCGTAGAACGTTTATAATAGATATATACCTAGTACCTACAAAGTACACCTGTTTTAATTTATATAAATAATTGATTATAATTATTACATTTTAATGTTATTAAAACATCCATGTGTAATATATCACGCGTTTTAATATGATGTAAACATTTATAATAATTATTTAATAAAAAGAAACAAAAAATTAATCAAGTCTGAGTTTAAATCTAGCATTGAAGATTCTATATTATTTAAGGGTTATTTTAGAAAAAAAAAATATTTCGATAAAACTTTTTAGTTAGGTTATTACCAGGTCTCCGTTTGTAGTTTGGAGACTCCAGAATTATTGTTTCTCCGGTCTCCAACAAAAAAATTATTACAGAAAAACAACAGCAACAAAATTTTAGAATTCACAATATGATTTTAGAATTTTTTTGTTTTATTTTGTTTTTAGCTATCCAGAACAAAGCCATTTTTTTAAGTACATGCATATATTTATTAGATGGATTTCTCCGGACTTACTAGAGCAATCTCCAGACTTTTCGAAATTTTGACCTGGAAACCCTATTTGCAGTGTACTTTATTATACTATTTACATTCAAATATGGTTTTCAACACTATATAAGAGAGATTATAACAAATAAAATAAAAATTTTTTTTATAACTCCTGATATCTAACGAAAGACATCATATAATCTTAAGGGGAAAGGGCGGTTATATATATATATATATATATATATATATATATATATATATATATATATATATATATATATATATATATATATATATATATATATATATATATATATATATATATATATATATATATATATATATATATATATATATATATATATATATATATATATATATATATATATATATATATATATATATATTATATTTTAGATGAATAAAACCTATTCCACCTAAAAATATAATAATTCTAAAAATAATTTTGTGAAATGACCTGTCCAAAATTTTGTAGTATTTCAAATGTCCTGGTAAAAAGTTTTTGTTTAATAAAACACCAAATGTTGCAACTTTTGCTAAGCAGAAACTGCCGTATATAATAAATAATATATTTATAAATGGTCAGAAAAATTCTGCAAGTGACCTCAGGCCTCAAATTAATTTTTGAGGTACGTACCTTAGTATTTGCCAAAAGTAAATAACATTTTTTGTCTTTTGTATTTTTTAAATTCTATATAAGAGATTTTATTCAAGGTAATATATGTGGTAAATAAAAACTTTTGAACTAGATAGTGAAATATTGAAAAAATATATTATTTCAACTGACAAATATTTCATTATATTTTTATAACTTTTTTTTTAACCAAAGGACTCATAAATTTCATATTTTGTTCTATGTAGTAATTTATTGATTTATTTCAAGAATTTTATTGAATAATCAACTTATCAGCTTATACTCTCCAATACGAAACAAAAAAAATAGGTTGCTTTAACTCACATTAAAGTCAATCAACTGAGAACTAGAAGTGTCTAAACCTATGGTTGTATCAGAATTCTTTAGATCAGCAAAATAATCTGTAAAGTCAAGTGCATATTGAGACGCAGGTTAGTTAACTGGATGAAGTCATTTTTTTAAACTTAATTAATAACCCTCGGATATCGAAATCCAGATTAAACGAAACGCAGTACTACCACAAGAGTTAGCAACACTCAGTTACGTTGCATAATACACACTCTTTCTTGGTCATATATCTATCATAAAGGTATAACGTCGATTCGATGAACATTCGTAGGTCTTATAGTGAGTCTAGATTTCAAATTACCATGTAGAGTGTTTATACTTTTAGTCTGTGGTAATTTATTAAAAATGCAACGTATAAGTAGCACTAAAAGTAACTAAAAACTTCTAGATGAATCAGATACACTTTTTAAGTTTTGCTTCTAGAACTCCCTAGTTACGGAATCCTAATAAACGTGCATGACTGTGCATACACATTAAAAAATATTGCTTCATTTAACTTGAGTAATTTATATTTTAGATTTTACTTAGTGATATTATTATATCGGAAACTATTCAATGATTTATTTATTTTCTGCAAATCGATTTTTCTATTTTTTCTCAATATAAAACTGGAATTAGGTATATATAGTAAGTTCATCGATGCACTTCATTTTTTAATATCTCAATTGTATAACAAATATTCTTTCTTTATAAAAAGGCAATAACAGGATTCTAATGTATTTTTCTATTTGCAAGAAGATATTTAACATTCGAAGCTTAATTCGAGAAGAATCTGAATATTTGAAAAGTAATTGAAAACGTATAGGAATTCATCTTTTCTGAACAATTCATTTTAACATCTTCAATTTCTTTGATAGAGAAACGAATGAAATTGACAGTAGTAGAATTTTTTGAAAGTAAAAATAGTTCAGCGTTTAAAGAGTGTAAAAAGTTTAAAAAAAGAATTATGTTAAACTAAAATTCTAATCTTCACATGTGAAATGTTATTGAAGAAACATGTAAAAGTAGCTAGATATTAGTAGAAAAATTAAACAGGTTATAAATATTAAAAGTAGCATTTTTTTAACGTTCTAAAACGCCTTCTTGTCAAGAAATTACGATTATCCTATACCAAAATTTACGGGTATGTGGATATCGACATCAAAAAACAATAGCCAATGACCAAAATATACACAGGATGTTCTTTTGCGATAATATACTTTTAGAAATATAATATTTCATTCGTGTGTGTGTGGGTTTGTGAACGAACGCGAAGCAAAACAAATCATTAAAAAAACTAATATACAAGTGATTAAACTATATTCAGTAATATGTATGTAGCTAAATATAATTAGGTAGCTCAATTTTCACCTGCTTATTTTTATTTTCCCAGAAAAATGTATCAATTAAAAGTTGTAGAGCTTAATATGTTTTGTAAATATACTAAGTTTGAGGAAGAAAGTTTGCCGATTTGCAAGAAAAACATAAAAAATCCGAATATAGTGGGACAACCGATAGTCTGATTTAAACCAAGAGCTTCGCGAGAAGGTAACATAAGAAAGAAGGCAAAATTTTGTGAATTTAAAATAAAGTGCTCTAGTTGATGTTGCTGTCACACACACACACACACATACATACAAAATTATGAAATCATTTTTTTGGACTAAGGGATCATCAAAATATTTATTTCCGATGAAAATTCAAGCTCAAAATGAGGCCACGATTACAATATTTCTTTACTAAAGGAAAGCAAAAACAAAAATCATTAATTGTATAACACCTGATTGTCGAGAAGATAACATTACAACATACCAATCAATTTTTGATCTATAATATTACACAGATAATGCATTTCAAAATAATTAGACCAAATTGCATATTAATTTTATCACATGATTTCGCATAGGTATTTAAGGAATTAACTTGATTGATATCTTCACTTTTTTTAGGCGCATCTATGGTACATCCTATATACATGTATTATAGAATATAAAACTTTAATTATCATATTATTTAATCTTTTTTTTTTTTTTAATTATTTATTTTGTAGTATTTGCATATATGTACTTATAAGGAATGATAAGAGCTTAAGGCATTAAAATTGAAATCTTGAAATAGTACTCTTTTTACTGTGGAAAATTATTATGCGAATTCATTTGAAAATTAATCATTCAAAATAATTCAGACAAAAAATAAGTAATGTCTTTTGGAAAAAAATTGAAACATTCTTGAATTTATAAATATTGACTACTACTAAGTGGAATGTAATTGTAATTCTGCTTCAATGTCCAGATAAATTTGAGGCCTACTTAGGCTTACTAAAAAGTAATTTGACTAGCTCTGATTAACTCCGACTAACTAGGATCAGCTGTTGTCTACAAAACGAACAAATCGTACTTCCAAAATTTGTATTGTTGGTCTGTTTCCCATAGATCGTTATATGGTGTCCGAAGAGTATGGCCTGACTAGCACCACTTCAGAGCTTGAACAATCACAACTACATCTTTCATTTTTATTTTTCGTTTATTGCTTCAACAACTAGCATTGTGCTTTGGTTTAATATTAAAAATAATTCTTTCAATATTTTGTTGATATAACTTAAAGTTATTTTATTCAGATGAGTATAAGTTTGAAGTTCGAAAGGCAAAATTCGAACAATCTCTCGTTTTTGTTTAATTGACCAATATTTCGCCTAGACATTGCTGGAATTATATCCTATTTTTAAATCCTATTATTTGACTTATATATTTGAATTAATTTGACCTGTTCTATCTTCGTATTATGAATCTCGAAATTTATGGCTTGATTCACATTTGTGAGTTGTTTTTCTTTCCCTACAATTATGTTATAGTTGCCCTCTTAGTTAGAAAACAAGACTAGATCATCTACGAATCGCAGATTAAAAAGGTAAATGTTATCAATTTTACTCCCCAAATCATCATAGTTGACTTGGTTTGCAAAAGCTAGTTGTGAAACTGTATTTAAAACTTTTGGCAACAGTGGCAAATCTTCTTTTCCTCTTAAGGAAAAACTGAACCGTCAGTATCCAGTTTAACTGTTGTTAAACTGCGTTCATATTCATGTTTTAAGTATTTTGATTTTATTCAATTACACAAGGTCGTTGTTGAACTGCTGAGATCATAAGCGTCAAGATGGATATATAAAACGATACATATAAAGGACCATATTGTTACAAAGGTACATTGATTTAAATAGCCATATTCTTTGATATAATTGGAATTTTTAGAAACGGCGAAAATAATAAACATTGTTGGCGAGGAAATTATAAGATAGACTTAATTCTATAAATGGTGAACTACATAAGTTACGCAATATAACTGAAAACACAAAGATAACTTTAGAGTTTCTTTCGTAGCTTAATGTCTTTAAAAAAAACTGAATAATAGCTTTTTGATTGATTTGCGAGTTAAAAGTATCTTTGATGTTTAGAGAGAATTGGTAGTTATTGGTGGTTCCTGAAGAACTGGGAATTCAGCTATCGTATTTTAACATTATTGTATAACCATTTTTTTGTTTTCTACTTTGATACATGATGGGTATAAATTCCTCTCTTCTGCCTTCAGAGTTTATAGAACACAGGCAAGTTCTGGCCGCCATCTTAGCATTATCGTTACTCTTACTTCTTTGAAGTGACAAGAATTAGCTCTATGGAACAGTTTTATTAATTTTCTTTCTTAAGATCTAGTTTCTTTTGAATGTTTCTTTTTTGTTGCATTTATTTGCTATAACTGACAAACATGATTTAGAATTAGAAAGTATAACAAATTAATTGTTCTTTGTGGGGAGTTCTTTCATTAATTCAAAAAACTTTGTTTGGTATAAGCTAACTGTAGATGTTTAACTGTTCAGGGACTTCGCCAGGCATGGATATATTTTTTTCAATGCTTACGGCAAATTCTGTTTGATCATGTTTAAAAAATCCATCAGTGCATTGATTCTCAAACTCAATGCTGCCGGAAAGTTCATGAATTGTGCTTCGCAAATTTTAGAAAAGCAAAAAATAATTGATTTTTACTTTTATACAGCAATTTATCGAGAGTATGCCACCAAATTCTTGAAATTGTGTCTTTTGGTTGTAGAAATAAACTACGATATATTTCAAATGAAGTGATTGTTTTTGCATATATTTCTAGGGAGAAATGAATTTTTGAAAAGAGCTCACTAATTATATGAATTACCTTCCGCTAATTTAGGGCTCAAATCTGTAAAGCATTCACTAACTATTATCTTGAATAATTTAAAAGAAATGAACGAAGAATTTAGTAATATAAGAGATTCATATAAATTTAAGAAAAAAATAGAGCTTTATGTATATTTATGTTGAAATACTTACTAGTTGAACCCCAATCATGATGATTTAAGTTATTGAACCATCCATCGTAACGCTGTTTTTCAGTATAACTTTGTAATTCGTCTGAAACAAAACAAATAATAAAATTAATAATATAAAATGAACAACAAGTGGTTTTTATGTTATCCACTTTGTCTAAATTTAAATTTATTTAGTGATCCGAGAGTATTTTTCACGAACAAATTACTCAAAAATTAAAAAAATCATTCAAACGATATGAAATTTGGCATACACAATCTTTACTTGAAAATAATAGTAACGAAAAGTTTTTATCGATAGATATTTTTCTGTTAAATATTTTTTCAAAAACTCGTCATAGTCTGCGTTTTCATATTAAAATTTTGCATGGTTAATAAGATTTTGATAATGATTTAATTTTGATTTAATTTAATTTTAATTATTTGGCTTAATTGTATGCTTAATGATTGGTGTAACAGATTTTTCTTCTTCGTAAATTCTGAAAAATGTAACCTTTTCTTTTGTAAAATTTTCGATTGTCCTCACAAGCTTCAAATTGGCTGACAATCGTTTTTTTGTTATTGTAGTACGAATAAAACAGTTTTTTCAAACTTGTGGAAGCAATTAAAAAATTTTGACTCCGAAAAGCAAACTTCCCACTTTCCAGAATTTTCGTGTAGGAAAAAGATGTTACCCAAATCATATTTGAATTATGCACAAATTTTTAAATAGGAATTTATAAATGATATGATATGCTTATCAATGGTGTCGTAAATATTTATTTAAGGAAGGAACCAAGTATCACCTTCAAAAAAATTAACTCATATACTATTGCTCTGAATACGTGATTATTATATATTATATATCAAATTAAATAAAAAGAAAAATGTTTTGATTAATTAACGTCCTTTGACTCATTTGATTGGAATTGTTTAATAATTTAATTATTATGTTTGGTATATAATATGTTTTTGTAAATAAATCCTTGACACGTAATTTTCGGCAATAATAATATCTATCTATAATAATCATACTTAAAGAATTAAGAATTTCAGTGTATATTAGGCGTGTCAAATGCCTTTAAGCAATATTTTTTTAACTCAACAAATGTACCACAAACTAATCGCTACAGAAATTATAATCTAATCTTTCAATAAAACAAAAAATATTTCATACGCCAAAAATTATATTTCAACCGACTTCAAATAAAACTCACATTGTTTCAAGTCTTACAAGAAACCACCAAATTTAATTTTATTCCTCAAAAATACTACACTGTTGATTTCCCGCAAATTTGATAAATTATTAGATAGGTGTATATAATTCGAATATGGTTTTTTTTTTTTTTAATTTGAGTTATATCAATCAATATATTGTTATTAATTAACATTAAAGTAAAGGTGTTAACATTAAAATTTAATTTTCAACGTCTTTACTTGACGAACAAGGAAAGTTATTTCTTAAAAACCTTGAAAAATAAGCAAAATATGGACTTTCAAAAATCGTGATAAATAGAATTGACGTTATCATTCAATTTCTGTATAGAAATTGCATACATGTAAAACTAAACAAAATGAAAAATAATCTTTGAGAGTTTATAACATCTTTATTTTTAATTTAATTTTCGAATTTTGTTATGCTATTGATCTTTTGATGTGAACTACAGCAAATTCAAAATAGATTTTGTATCGATCGATTGATTACATTTTGATAAAAGCACAAAACAAAACCGAAATAGAAATGATTACTGCTGTAGAAAATTTTATGTGATTAAAATGTTGAAAATTATGTTAAAAAATAACTACATATCCCAGTCCAATCTGTACTTGGATGGGTGACCACCTAGCATTACTGTGTACTGTTGTTGTTTAATAATAATAATCCACTTTGGGTAATGGCTATATAGCTGAAATAGCTGAAGCCAGAAAAAAAAAAAAAAAAAAAAAAAAAAACTACATATCCAAATTTCAACTCAATTTCAACTCAGCGGTTATTAATCTTTCCGGACGTAAAGCATATACATTTATTATTGTTAGTGCATATTTTCCAGAGATGTGTCGGATCGTTAAAAATGGGATTCCGCGGCTATGGTTAATCAATGTCCAGATCTGTGGATACGGACACAGATCTTCATTTTTCAACTTAAGCAAATGGGTCAAAACACAGGCAGTATAGTCCTTGACTGTTTTCGGCTCATAACAATAATATTGTTATTACTTGTTTACAAACTGTTATTAATTTTTTTCAATTTCCAAATCGAAACAAGCTAAGTTTAGAGAAGTATACTGCTTTTGTTTTTAGTTTTTGGAACGAAGTTCCTTATGGGACGATGCGAAGGGGTACCCTAACCGGGAAAAAATGTCCGTAACGTAAGATTATTATTATTTACAACATATATAACAGTGTATAGTGACAACCACACAGTTTGTGTTCGTGTTATGTCGTGTTGTTCTTGGTATGTATGATTACCACGTGTTTTATTTTTGTGGTTGTATGTGTATAATTCACTTACGAATATTTTTTAATTTTTTATAAAGTATTCTTAATAAAATAAAGTTGATAACTTTGTAAAAAAGTTTTTTTAATTTTTATCAATAAAAAAATCATAATAAAAAATGTCTACCCGAATAATTATTTTCTTTATATCTCGAATAGAACTTCAAATTAATATTTTTATAATAGGAAACTTCGTTCCTATCCGGTGTCCCACGACACCACTTTAGATATAAAACTAGTAGGTTTAAACTAGTTTTAATTACGCTTCTCAAATTAAAATAGAAAACCAAATACTGTTAAAAAAGCGCATTGCAATAGAAGAATATATGGCCAAAAAGTTTGACAGTGACTATGATAAATAACTGATATAGCAGCTAATTTGCTAACGTAATATGCTAAAGAAAAAAGACTATCAAGAGACCAAGATCTAATAAAATATTGACAAATTAACAATAAAAAATTTGAAGGTCTCAGTCAGATTGGCCACACATATTTATATCACCTGCAAGATGTGTTCGAAATTACCAGTTTCTTAGTGCTAAAGGAAGGTATAATTTACCACTGATTAATGTTAATTATAATTATGACATATCATTTTTTTAAGTTTCCTTAAAATGATTATTGATTGAAATGTGATTGTGGTTTGTGATATCAATTAGATGTATTATTTGATTTGAATAATAAATTTGAATGAAAATAGTGTAATTACTAATTAATACCTTATGATAAGAATGCTCAAGAATTAGCACTTAGCTCACTTCAATAAAGGTTGTATTATCAAATTTTTTCCAAATATGAATTAGAACATTACTGTTTTTATAGTAAAAATGTACTGATAAATCAATTCCTCGAAATGCTATTTCATGTTATCTATCATCTCCCTGGGATAAGTTTGGAATTGGTCATTTCCTATATATTTTCAATGTTTTTTAACAAGAGATTATTCGACAACATCCGTTTAAAGTTGCATTGAACATACATTGAACTTACACTTACATACATCTACTTGTAGTATTCAAAACAATTGAACATTGAGGCTCTAATGATATTGGACTTTAAAATTTAAAAATTTTGAAGTGGTAGTAACACAGAATATACACCTATATCAGAACGGTCCATCCCAATATAAAAATTTTGGACGCCATGTTGTTCAAATGTTCACGTCAAACCTAACTTCACGTGTAACGAAACTCAATACTTTCATTATTTGTTTACTGTTATTCATTATCTTTGTATCACATTATAGGGTGTCCTACCGACATTATATGCTGTCTTTGTTTCTTGACATCCACCAGCAACATGGGACAAGCCATTGAATTTGTAACTCAAATATCAAAGAAACCGACAAAAAGAAACCGTTCTGATTTAGGTATATATTCTGTGATAGTAAAAAGTGAAAAAATTGTATTTCCATCATCTACATGTAGTGTTCATTTGTTACATATAAATATTAAACTTGTCGTATAAAATTGACTACATGAAATAAAATATATATGTTTTAAGTTGTATTTTGTATACAATTGTAAAAATAACAGTAATAAAAACAGCCCTCTTATTATAACATTTTATTTCTGAACTATCAATTTTTTATGAAAATTGTATATAACCATGGACTGAAAAGTCCCGGGTAAAACAAAGAAAACACAGTTTTTTTTTGTTCAAAATTAGCTTTATTCATCAACGTAATCTCCATCAACAGCAACGCAATCATTCCAGCGCCGCTCTAACATTTCAATACCACTTTTGTAGAACAATTTATCTTTTGCCTCAAAATAGGCCTCAGTTTCAGCGATAACCTCTTCATTCGTGCGAAATTTCTTACCGGCGAGCATTTTTTTCAGGTCTGCGAACAGCCAGTAGTCGCTGGGAGCCAAATTTGGCGAAAAAATTCCGGTTTGTTACGTTTAAACATGGCCAAACACTGCTCAGAATCATCAACACGTTCTCGTTTTTTGGTCAACAGTGAGCAGACGCGGCACCCACTTTGAACAGAGCTTTCTCATAGTCAAATGCTTATGCAATATAAAGCTAACACGTTCTTTTGATACCTTTACGATGTCAGCTAACTCACGCAACTTCACTTTTCAATCATTCAAAACGATTTTGTGGATTTTTTTTATGTTTTCTGGTGTTACCGCCTCATTTGGACGTCCACTGCGTTCTGCATCATCGGTGTCTCTACGATCACGTTTGAAGTCAGCAAACCAACGTTTTATTGTTGTTTCTGATGGAGCGGAGTCCCCATAACACTTTTCAAGCCATTGCTTCACTTGAACGGTATTTTTTCCCATCAAGAAGCAGTGTAAAATTAAAACACGAAATTGTTTTTGATCCATTGTTTTGAAAATAACAAAAGTAGCGTCACTCTTAGCACAATAACTCACAAACTAATGAATAGAATATCTTGAAATTTTAACAGCTGTCTTTTGAAGGTTAGTATTAACTGGAAAAAAGGTGACTGCAATAAAACTTGCACCATCTATGTGTTATGCCCGGGACTTTTCAGTCCATGTCTTTTCACAACATTTTACTTACATTTTATTCCATTATATAATGAAAATGAAATTTAAATCTTTTTTTAATGTATTTATATAATAGTTAATAATTTAAGAATAATATTTTTGAAGTTATACCGTCACACAAAATTCACAGTTTGAAGCTATTGTTATGATTTATGTTACACTTAATGTAAGAAAATATATATTTATTTATTTAATTTTTCAAATTTAAACTAAGCTTTATTGATTGTGTTGACTATCGTTCTCCAGTCATTTTATTATTTTATTGTTCCCTAGCTCGTATGGGTGTTTTTGGTCCTTACAATATTCCACATATACTATCCCTTAACAACACAAAAATCCTTTCCAGTCTTTGCACCTTTCTCAACAAATCCAAAATCATAATTTAAATTTAATTTGCTTATATCAAAATATTCTCAATTTTATTCTTTATTTTTCTCTACTAATTATACGTAAACTCTATTGTAAACCAAAAAATTTTGTAAATTTTTGTTACTTTTTAAATATTTTTAAATATTTTTTTTTTTTTTTGTTATTATCTTATGTAAGAATTCTTTTAATTTTAATTTATTTATGTAATGTATAGTATAAATATTATGTATATTGATATGTTTACTTTATTTGGTTAATGGCTATATGGCTGAATTAGCTAAAGCCAGTTTTAATAAATTAAAAAAAAAAAAAAAAATTATTTTATTGTAACTAATTATATGCATGCAATTAAAAATTGTTTTTTAATGATATCAAAGAAGTAGAACTTCTGACGCGCGTACATAAGTACACGCCTCTATTAATTTATTTTTTCGTACATTGATCCAATGGCGTGTGCATAAAATATTATGTCACATTCCATATTGTTCTAACGGGGTTTAGCCTCCGTTCTTCAGACATACACGTCTATAACAGAGGCAACATTCCATATGATAAAATTGTAAATTATGATAAGTAGTCCGCCTCCAAATAAATCGTGATATTTACTTTAAAAATTTTGAATGCTTTTAAATCAATCAATACAAGAAATAAATTAATTAGTGGGTGTTAAATATTACTTACTGCTCATTAGCATTAATCTAAATTTAGAACTTTTTAAAACAAGTTTTCTTAGAATGCTCCGCAAGTTACGCACAACGAAATTCCCAATGATAAGAATTAAAAAGCAATAACTTCAAACAAGACAAAATAATAGCTTTAAAAAGCATGCTATACATTGGTCGTTTCATCAAAATTTATAGCTTAGGTGTAGATTTTTAACCTTTTTAAAAATGTCATAAATAGCCTCTCAATGAATAAATGTACTCTCTTAACGAAAAAAGTTTTTCAAATACAAAACTGTAATAAATAAAAATATTTTTTCACCCCAGATACACCCTTCAAAATTAAAAATTAAATTTTTTTCGTTAATTTTTTATTTTTCATATTATAGATCAGGATCTACAGATACTGAATAAGATATGCCAAAATGGCACCGTATTTTGTCAATGCAATTGTGTTAGGAACAGCTTAAATAATAAGGATGTTAATACTCCGTTTTCGATCTATAAGCCATTTAAGAACGGAAAATAGAAAAACACATGTTTAAAAATCGTTTATATTTAAGAAAATCACGAATAGTACAAAAACGAAGCATGTTTGAAATTCAGTAGTGATTGTTTTGTGTATATTGAACCAAATACACTCTTTTGGATCCTAAGGATTTTTTCTTGCGTTGTTTTCTTGTTATATGCGATTTCATTTGCTTTTCTCTTCGTGAGAAATATGTAGCATGAAAAAAGCACACTTTACGATTATTTTAAAAAGAAAATATTAAGCAGAAGCCCAATATGTCATATTTTAAAATGGCTGGTTTTGACTATTTTTCAATCTTAAATCACATATGGCTCGAAAACCGAAAATTTCCAAGAATTGCGATGTTTTGTTTTTGTCTATTTTACATAAAACAATCATTAAAATGACGTCATTGCCTATACTTTATTGAAATCGGAAGAGAAATTGGCCCAATATCTTCTGAATCATTAATATTTGAATTAGCATAATGCGGTGCTCGATATTGTATACTAAATTATCTACACACTCCCCTCATTATAGAAAACGTTCTCAATATCAAACAAACAACAGATGTTTGATTGAATTTAAACTAAGACAAAAATCACATTATTTTCTACAATAAAACTAATATTTATTACCTGTATATGAAGATAGGCAGTACATACGTTTAAGAATGAATTTTGATATTTATCAAATATATATACTTATGTATTAGTATTTAATATAGGAAATGTCTCTGTGGCCGGCATCGACAAATTGAATTTTATAGTACCGGCACCTATAGTATAAAATTAAATTTCTCGATGCCAACCACACGGACATTTCCTATATTAAATACTAATACATATATGTTTGATAAATATTAAAATTCATTCTTAAACGTATGTTCTACCTATCTTCTTTTGGCAATTTTTTGGAACGAAGTTCCTAATGGGACGATGCCGTTCTAACCGGGAAAAAACGTCCGTAACGTAAGATTATTATTATTTACAACATATATAAAAGTGTATAGTGACAACCATACACTTTGTGTTCGTGTTATGTCGTGTTGGGTGTTGTTCGTGGTATGTATGATTACCACGTGTTTTATTTTTGTGGTTGTATGTGTATAATTCATTTACGATTATTTTTTATTTTTTTTATAATTGATTGTAAATAAAATAAAATTGATAACTTTGTAAATTAGTTTTTTTTTATTTTTATCAATAAAAAAATCTGTATATCTATATAAAAATGTATATCCGGATAATTATTTTCTTGATACCTCGGATAGAAATTAAAATTAATATTTTTATAATAAGGAACATCATTCTTATCCGGTGTCCCACGACACCACACACTTTTTTAATTACCGGATGTTCGTAGATATTTGTCAATGGTGTTATGGTACTAGTTAAAATATGTTTATAACATATGTTTTTAACATACATACATTACATTAATTTCTATTAAATATTTGATAATTAATTCTAATGAAATATGAATGTTTCAAGAAAATTGAAAATGGGGAAAAATTTTTATTATATTGAAGAATACGTATACAAACTAGTATGTAAAAAAATTCGAATTTAAGATCACAGGTAAATAGAAAATTGTTTTTTTTTTAAATATCCATTTTTTAAATAAATTTTAATTTTAAATTTGCATTCTCATACGACGTCATTAAAGTATAATATGCTTTTGGCTAATAAACAATATTGATGACATCATATGAGGATGTCATTCATGATGTTATACTTTTCAATCACGGGCATAATCAACATGATACGTAAAAATGTTAAACCTTGGTCCAGGGTATGATGCTCCATACTAAATATAAAAATTTTTTTATTTTGGTATAAAACCTAAACCTGCTTTCTCCAATTATTACAAATAACAAATTTTTTTCTTTCAAAAACCTAATTGAGAACCTTAAAACATAAAATCCATCGCATTAAATATTGTAAATAAATATTTAATTTATTATATGATTCTCTTGTATAAAAGAAGGAGAATAATTTATAAACAAAATTAAAGTGTGAGAGTTTAATCATTTTCATAAAGTAAGAGTGCAAAATATTAAATATTATTATTGATATTATACTTTAGGACGTTTTACAAAAAGCTTGATTGTTAATAATTTTAGTCAATGTTAGGGTAAGTTATAGCCAGATAAAATACATTTACATTTAAGAGAAAAAATGGAAAGCTGCAGTTTGATGCTTTTAAAAGGTTAACAGTTACATAAGAAACAAAATCATGTAAAAAACCTTGCTGGCTATGGGATGAAAAGGAGAAAAAAATTTTTTTTAATTGCCATACTGTGTCCTATCGAAAATTGTCTCTTACAAAAGTTATAGGTCTTTTAAAAAATGTACAACTTTTATTGAGAACATTTTTTATCATTGAAACATCAAATTTTTCGAGATAATTGCAAACAATCTGTTTTTTAATTTTTCATAGTTTTTTATATGGTGAAAATTATATGCAAAAATTGTTTAATGAAAACATCTAAGTACTTGAAGTTAGAGGTGGTTTTCAGTTACCCGAGTCGTTTAAACGTGTATTTCTTAAAAACGACTCAGTATTTTAATTTAAAAAAAAATTTTTGTTATTAGATGTATTTCGAAGATTTCTTTCCCCCACTTTCATGAAAATCAAACAATTTTTGCAGAAATAAAAATCAAGAATCAAGAAAAAATAAAAAAATGGGTTGCAAATATCTCTAAAATATTTGAGGTTATAGTAAAAAGTTTCCTCAATAAAAGTTGTAGATTTTTACTAGACCTACAATTTTTATACAAGATAATTTCCGATAGGACGCAGAAAATTTAAAAAATAAAAAACATTTTACATATGTTTCTCTGAAAGGGTACAAAAACAGTTCAATTAAAATTGATATTAATAAGAATAATGTTGGTTTACTAAATAGTATCGTTTTTATAGAATTAAAGTAAATGTTATTCTCAGTTTTTTATTGTTCTTTTAAACCTCTAATTTTTCTACTATTTAATTCTTCATAACTATAATTATTAAATTATTAGTACCTAATCACAACCACTAACCAAAATAAGGGCAATCACCACAATATATTTCAGGATGATTACGAACTGTCGACAACTTATGCAATGGTCGTTTATATTCGTATATTAATAGCCCCGGCGCAAGCAATAAACTTTTGAAAATATTAGTTTACGGCTCCGGTCACGGAGCCACTTTAATTTAATATATTCCACGTTGTAATTAATAATTAGTGTATGTATTATTTATATTTTTAAATTTATATATTATATTTATATATTTGAAATAATTATTATATTTGTTATTGAACTAAATAACTTTTAATATAAAAAAAAAATTGTTATGTATATGACAAGATTTTATATACTTCTCAGTAAAAAGGCCGACTGTTTTTAAATTTCATTAAAAATTCATAATATTTTATTATACGTACGAACAAATTGTACATTAAACAAACATTAATTATCTAATACAAAATTTATTATTTATTTAATTATGTATAATTTTTACCCGACTGTCAAAGGAGGATGATGTTTTTCGTGAGTATTTTGTGTGTGAACGTATGTATGTTTGTAAATATCTTAATAGCCTTGTTTTGATGGAGGGTGATAAACTCGTATCTTCCAAAAAGGTTGCGAAATAATAGAACAATAAAAAAATGTACCAAACTTATCGAGTTGGATATCAAAATAAATGAAATTAAAATGGGATTATAAATATATGCAGAAGTTATATTACCTTTAAATTTATTTAAGAATAATAAATTAGTTTATAAAGATTTTGATAGAGTAGATATGGATCCCGAAAGAAAATTAATAATTTATAATAACGCTGATTAAATTAGATTCGAAATCGATTGGATAAAAATTATGAGGATCAGAGCTTCATCACTAAAATCATATTTCCTACTCATTAAATGAATATTTGTACGTTTTCAACCCTCTCAATTAATTGAAGGTGCGGTAATGTAGGGTTGCGTAAATCTTTAAAAACCACAAAAAATATGATATTTCGTGCGTAAAAAGAGAGAATGGATGCTTAAATTTACACTCCAAAAACACTTCCTTAGCACTTACCTTGCCTACACACAAACTCCTAGCAAATTCGTGTCACTAGTTTAATCTACATCCAAATTTTAAAGTAGTTAGTTCAATTTGGAGGGATTGTACAAATGTGATAAGTTACAAAATAATATTTCATTCGTAAAAAGAAGAGAATGGAGGCTGAGTATTTAACAGCTTCAAAAGGTATCTATCTCTATGACACTAACTTAATCTATAATAATATTGTTATACATAAACTAAATATCTTTAATAATATTTCAAAAGCCCATAAATCGTGGTCTTTAAAATGTCTTTTAATAAAAAACCCATAAAAGGCTGTTAAACGAATTCTTAACACATCCTTCCCCTGCTCGGTGATTCTGGATACAATACATAAGTCTATAGGAACACACAAGAATAAAATTGATAATTTTTATGATAATTGATTGATTATTTTTCAATTTCAAATTTATGTTATTTAAAATGTGCGATTGACGAGACCTCTATTGGTCAGTGTAGGTAGCCAAACGCATGTGCCAATGATGGTACAAGAAGCTTAGACATAATATAAGTTAAGTCGCCATGTTGTAATCTAAGATGTTTTATCCACTGTTCAATAAATAAATTAAACAATATTAATTCGAGTAGATCATTAATTAAATAGAACATGTAATAATTATTATTATATTGAGCTCTTGTGTACCTATAAGTCTTTATTTACGTGAAAAATATTACTAAAAAATTGATAAAATTATTGGGACGAATTTAAAATTTTAAAATGAAGGATAAAAACTTACTTGTACTTATGTTTACTTTTACTAACATACTTTATTTACATTAAATATACCTACTCAGCCGTCATATTACTAAACTATATTCAATAGAGCTTCTCCCAAATGATTAGCCATTTATTATTGATTTGTCACACCTGCTTATTTTATAATAACAATAACAATGAATCTAAAACTAGAATCATGTTCGTGTCGTGACTTAACGTCTGTCGTGTTTAATATTTATTTGATCTTTTGACACTTGAGTAAGATATGTGATTGATAAATATTGAAGATTTATTTATTTTTACCATTTTATATTTATTCAATATATTTTTACTATTTGTTTTCTATCTAATTAGCATTTATTATTAGCACTGTATAGGATACACAGACATATGATTCGGTTAAATAAGATCGATAAATAACAAAATAATTTCATATTTTTTACAGAATTGATAAAAATTAATTTTATGACAACGGTAGTTCAAGTATAGTGTTTTATTTCAGAATACTCATTATCCAGATTAATCATTTTCAAAAAAAGAATGCAAAACTACATCGCTGTGCATCTACATATGTTATAAATGAATCAAATTCAAAGTTCAACCAAATCAGATGAATAGTTCACGATTTATCGTTATTTATGTGAAAATACCCATTTTCGATTATATTGACTTAAAAAGCCTAATCAATTAATTTGTATATAACGTTGCAATTTGTATATAACGTAAATAAAGAGACATATCTGCATTTATATAACATACAATTTTCTGTGACAGTAAGCTAACTTTTTATCCATGTTTCTTCGAAAATCGATTTTGAAACAATTTGATCTAAGGTAGACAAGTAGCACGCATGTATATATAAAATTTCATCAAAATCGGATGAACGGTTTATGTGATATTGGTATTTAAGTAAATGATACATAAGTGATTCTAAAATGGGACTACCCTGCACATCTACAATAATGTTTACTACGAACTTTCGTTCATTAGTTGTTAAGTTACTCATGTTCGCCTGAATGAGTTTCACAGACCAACAGACCGGCGGTCACGAATCGAAAATTTCTCATGAACTTCTGAAATCGGAGAAATTTATTTTAAGCCAGGAAAACTATACTTCCGAATTAGAAAGTAATATATGCAGCGAAAGAAAAACAATTATAGTTAATTTTTATTAAAGAAACACCTAAATATTCTGTCCGTCATCACGATAACTCAAAAACAAAAAGAGATGGCGAGTTTAAATTTTGATAACGTATTCTGTACATAAAAAGTGAGTTTACGTTCGTGCATGAGCATATCTGTAAATTGGATCCAATGGATCGTTGACCCAACTTTTAAACTATAAAATATAGAAGAAAACTGCAAGTACAAAAAAGTTTATTTTTTAACAAACTTTTTTTTGAAACATTTTTTCGTAAAATATTTGAGTTCTCCACAATTTTATCTCAAATATGGCTTCTAAACACATATAGGTAATAACAATACATATTATTATTGTATATGTATACATATATAACAGTATAGACTGGATATTTATTGTATTTTATGAATGCTAATTGAAACTAGTCTAAACAATGAAATTCAATCGTATGTCGAGTATCTAAAAAATTTACTCTGTTAGTTGTCATCTTCACTTGTTAATATTATTATTTCTAAATATGCGAATTATTTCATTTTGTTGAAGATTGTCAACTTCTACAACTTAGATTTCTTTAATAACTTTTGTTGTATCAACATTATCACCGTTTTACAGATGTAGAAATGACACTCATCTCTATAAATAGAACGTTTATTATGCTATTATGCTCTTACAAATTTCACATTTATTTTATATGGACTCTCAAATGCTACCATTACATATCCAAACATTTATCAAAACTATAAGACTGATGGAGCACATCTGATTAAAATGAGATACAACAGACAAAATTGATCACAATAAAACATCAATTCTCCCAATACTTATAACTAATGGTCTACTCTAAGGGATGGATACACAAATTATAAAAAACTATATAAATTCTGAAACCATGTAGGAATAAAAAGTTTTAAATTCGAATATAAAATTAATTAAAAATAAAAAAAACTAAGCGTAGTTCTGAAACCGTCCCCGTTGCCCAGTTGCAAAAAAACATTCTTAAAACATAAGACACAGAAAGATAAATAATTTAGCTTATACAATAAGGGGCTGTGAATTGGGAAATCATTTAATTTTTTATTGGCATGGTTTATAGAGAGAATTTATTAAAAATAAGACTTATTTTTGCCCGACCAAGTAATTAGTATTGATACTAATTACTTTGATGATTTATCAATATAATTTTATTATTCTTAACACTGCACTAATTACTTCAGAGGTCTTCTTTTTGTGGTGCGATTTCTAAAACTTCCTGAGCAACTATCGTTCCTGTACGCCTGTCTGTTAATTTCATTCAGACGAATGCGCATAACTCCAAAAGTACTTACGAATATTTAAAATTTGTGAGAAACTAGAGGAGATGTTCGGCATGGTTTCATTTTAAAAATATCTCCTCTAACAGCTACTGTTTTGGATACAGCATTCAAAAGTGAGCTTTTTTCATTTAAATTCGATGTTTCGTGAACCTTTCATTCGATTTTAATGCTATTTTGTTTTAACATTCGTCATACAGGTTTGTGTAAGTCGTTTAAATTGTGTATCAAAATCGATAATTATGGAAAATGGTTATTAAAGAAAAAAAAACCGGAATAAAAAACGAAATATAAAAATTATAACTTACTTTTTAAGTAAATATATTCGATAATAGATATGCAGAATATAGTGAATTTATCGGATTTAGAATTTTTGCATGTTTACGATAGTAAAATAAAGATTTATATCAGTGATCTGAATTTTGTTTAAATTCGATAAATATCAAAATTAAGAATGAAACTTTAACAAAAATTGCCAAATAAAATTAGCTTATGCTGCCAGAGAAAGTTTAATTTAAGTGAAAAAGCATTTAAAGCACGTGTATTTAATTAAAGCTTTATAAGTAAACATATTCATACATCAGGAGAAAGATCTGGTGTACATTATCGACAGCATATATTTTACTTATTAGCTTAGCATATCAATAAAATTAAATTATTCTTTGAAAATACAAAAAAGTTAAAAATGAATATTTATTTGAGTTATACCCTTGTAAATCGAGGGTAAAATGTTGTCTACAATATTATCTACAGCTTTAAATTATTAATTTGAGGTCGAGGAGACCATTTTGTGTTGTTCCACAACCACAGGATATTAAAATCACTTACCTAGAAAGTAATACAATGAATACATTTGTTAGTTTAATTTATTTTTTTTTGAAAATTTCAAAAGTAGGTTTCCTATTAATCAGTGTCGACAAATAAATAATACTTTCAAAACTGAACCACCCTAGAACGTTATCCGTGAACTATATTTTTTTTACAACTATTTAACACTGTTTTTATAAAATTAAATCAATAAATTTTTATTATAAATAATTTCAAGTATTGAAATTAATAGTCCCGGTGCCCATAGCCATATGATGTCATTTTAAATATTCTACTTTTTACAGTAGTTTTTCCAATAGTTTCACAAAATTTCGATTGTCCCCACAAGCGTAAAATTTACAACTATCATTTTTTATATTATTTTAATAGAAAGATATTTCAAGAAAAACAATGCAAAAATCGTTCTTTCCGATAGTTGATTAAACTAGATGTATGTTTTCCAAGTGCCTGAAAATGATTAAATATACTAATTTGCAATAAAACAGATAATTCGTTTTTTACATTAGCTAAAACGAATTTTGCATTTATTATTGAATGATATTCTAATTATTACCAAAAAAATACTGCCAATAATAGACACAGAACTTCCCCGCGATGTATGAATGTGTACATTTGTCAATTTCGTAAATTGCCAATAACCAATGGATCCATGACCCAACTTTTAAACCATAAAAGATTCAAAAAAGAAGAAATTAAAAAAACAAAAAATATTTGTCTTTTTAAAAACAAACAACCTTTTATTGAAATTTTTGGATTTGTCACAGTTTTTGCTTAAATTTAGCTAATTAACACATATATCATTCCAACAAATATTATTATTATTATATATGTATTTATAACTGTATGAATTGGATATTTAGAGTACTGTATTAAAAATAGTTTAAATAATGATACTCAACCATATGTCTTGTATCTAAATAATTAACTCCGTTAGTTATCTTCACTTGTTTTAATTTTCGATTCAACTATCAAATAACGATAAGAAAATCAATATATTAATGAGCACCTGAACTATATTATGAATTATTATAATTCCATACGTGATTTCATTTGTCATTTAATTAACTAATTCTTCTCAATATTATGTACATATTAATTATTGAATTATTAATGATTAATTTATTGAGTATGAATTAATTACTTTTATCTAATTAATTATTAATTATTAAATATTATTATTTTTAATAAGTGCGTGAATTTATTGATACCATTCTTTTATGATGAATTTACGTACTAGGCATATCAGTTTGATCTAAGTAGAGCATTTTTATTTTTCAGATCAAGAATGACATTTTTCAAGGTTTAATATAGCTATTGTACAGTAATAGAATAGTTTAATTAGTTTGACATTTTGGTCAAAAATTTTTTTTTACATTCCACAGATTTTAAAAGATTTTAATAATATCTTAGGTAATAAGATTTCAGGAAACAATTATCTATTGAGAAAATGGATCAGAATTCGTAATAAGCTGTAATTTATTTACACATTAAAAACGTAAAAAATATAAATCTAAAAATATTTAATATATTCACGTTAAAAACTTTCCAGCAGGATTAGACTCATCCGAAACTACTAGGCTGGGTGCCCGTAATTATATCAAGTCATTGATAAATACACTTCTAAAGATTTGTAACAATTGTTTCCTCTAAGCTGGTAAAATTTTCAATTGTCACCACAAACGTCAAATTAATCCGTTATCCGACTATCTGAAAATTGTGATAAATAGAAATTTTGATATTGCCGGATAAAAGATATCCCATTTTATCATATGTAGGAGAAAATCGTTTTTCCATCTGTTCTTCCGATAACAATAACAAAAAATCAGATTGCCATCAAATTCAAGCATATTGAGGCTATCGAAAATTTTATGGGCTCCGAAAAGGGAAACGCCTCACTTTTCAGAATTTTGGTGTAGAAAAAAGTTGTAACACGTAACAGTTGTAACAGTTGTAAAAGATAATTAAACCATTTACAAATTTTTAGAAAAAGTGTATTTATCAATGATTTGATATGAGGAGTACCGGGACTATACGTTAGTCAAATTTTAAAAAATGACAACTTGTCTTTTAAGACTGGCCGTGGATTAAGATTTACGATAAGATTTTCTGATCAGCGTCACATCATCACCATCAGTCATCTATATCGTATAAAAAATCTGGTCAATTTTCAGAAAGTGCCATAAGTACACCACAAATGACATTATAAGACAATCTGTGTCATATAAGAAATTCTTATCAAACATCAAATTCCTATGCAAGTGCATACATCATTGAACAGGGAATTTTTCAATTATTATTTTCATTTTTTTATTTGGAAGCAAATCTTTTTCTATGGTATTTTCATTCCCTATCATTAGCTTTTAAAGAAAGTAAACAAATTTTTCTTACCAGAAGATTTGAAAAATTTACCAGATGTTTACAGAAGAAAATAACAACGAAAAACTAGTTTACTATGAGTCTTATACAAAAGGGTACTTTCGGTAGTGAAAAATAAAAGATGAAATTTGGCAAAAATTAAATTTTTTGTAAAAATATTCTTAAATATCCTATATTTGAGTCATAAAAACACATGATTCATTTATTATCTTAAAAGTTAAAATTCGATATTTTTCTCCTTATATCATGTGATATAAAACACTAAGCTGCCATATATATATATATATATATATATATATATATATATATATATATATATATATATATATATATATATATATATATATATATATATATATATATATATATATATATATATATATATATATATATATATATATATATATATATATATAAAATTGTTTATTAATTTTTCACAGAATTCCAGTGTTTTGGCACAAGATATATATTTTACCGACATAATGCCACATCGTATATGATATAAGGAAAAAAATATCGAATTTTAACTTATTACTCTTTAGTTAAATAAATTATTACTCTTTAGTTAGATTTTTTATTTCATATAAATTTACAACAAATTAGACCTTGAACATTTCAGTTTTTAAATTGTGAACAAATATTAATAATAATTTATTAGGTGTAGGTTTTTTTTTACATTATTTTAACATAAATACAATTATAGTTTCTTGTTATTTAATCAATATTATTAAAATTGTAAGAATATTAATATGAATACCTATATTTTATATGAATCACCAGTCTCTTACGAAAAACAAAAATGAAACTTTATTATTTAATTGTGATCAAGAACAAGTATTTCAAAATATCAAAAATAATATTGGAGTTTTAAAACATTCATGATTGTGAAATCGGTCTAAAACATTTAGTTTCGATTTCTATAATTATGTTATATGTTAAATGTATGTATAAACTGACTAACTGATCAATCATTCAATTTAGGAAAATGCAATCACTAAACAGGTGAAACGGTGATCACAATTTTTATTGACAAATTATATGAAAAATTTAAATGTAATTATATAAAAAATGTCCGTGCGTCATCACGATAACTCAAAAATAAAAAGAGATAACGAGCAGAATTTTGATCACGTATTCTAAACATAAAAAGTGAATTTAATTTCGTGAACGAGCAAAATCGGTACATTGGGTCCAATGGATCATTGACCCAACTGTATAATATTTTTTAAACGCTAATAAAAAATAGCCCAAACAATGTAATTCATATGTCGAGTATCTAAACAACTAACTCTATCAGCTGCCTTTAGTTTGTAAATAAGAGCAAAGTTTATGGTACGTTTACACGATACAGACTTTTAGTATACACACTTCAGACTTTCCCTTTAGTGCCTATAGATTTTACTCAGACTTTTTGTCTGTATGGGTCTACTTCTATGGAAATGTATCGTGTAAACACTACATCTATATACTACTGTTTATAATGGTCAGTTTACACGCTTCAGACTTTTTACTCAGACTTTCCATTTAAATTTCCACAGATTAACCTGTGCATACTTAAAGCACAAGATTAATTCTATAGAAATTTATATGGAAAGTCTGAAGTCTGAGTAAAAAGTCTGAATCGTGTAAAATCACCATTACAAACAGTAGCATATAGATGTAGTGTTTACACGATAAATTTCCATAGAAGTAAGCATGTGCAGACAAAAATTCTGAGTAACATATACAGGCACTAAAGGGAAAGTCTGAAGTCTGTATACTAAAAGTCTGTATCGTGTAAACGCACCATAAACTTTGCTCTTATTTACAAACTAAAGGCAGCTGATAGAATTAGTTGTTTAGATACTTGACATATGAATAACACTGTTTGGACTATTTTTTATTTGCCTTTAAAAAATACTATACACATCCAGTCTATACAGTTATTTATACTTGTATAATAATAATAATATGTATTGTTATTACCGATATGTGATAATAAGCTAAATTTAAGCTTAAATTGTGTCGAATCCTATCATTGTACGAAAAAAATAGAAATCTGTATCGTGTAAACTCTAAAAAATCGAGGTTGCATGACGTTTACATGTCTATATTATTTTAAAATAAACAGTTTATTCATTAGAATATAGTTTTTATTCATTAAAATGTATAAAATAAAATAAAAACAATAATTAAATTATATTCATAAAGATCGATAATTAAATTTGACATTCAAAGAAGAAAAATATTTAATGAATTATAAAAAAATTTTAATATACCTATTTTTTCATGATAATCAATCAACTATGTTTGTATTTATTTTAGTAGTGCGTGCTATTATTCTAAATACAAATGATAAATTCAAATATCATTCAAAATTATATCGAGACTCAATCAATCAATCAAACAAACATATACGTACAATACAGAAGAAATTATCTATACCTATATTTAATATAATTACATTAAAAAAATAAGTTGGTTTGACCAATTTTGTGAAATATTCATCTAATAAAATAAATATTCAATAATAAAAAGTGATTATTTTTACATATTTACACAAATAAAATAAAAATAAATTGTAAAATAATCGAGGCGTTGTGTAAGCGTTTCTCAATTGAAATAGGAAGGACAGCTAGCTTATTATAATAGACCGAAAGAGAGGCACATTAATCACAAAAAACTCTAAAAGCATTAAATATTTGATACTTAGAGAAATCGGTTTACCAAGCCGAATATAGGTAATAGCCCCGGTGCCCATTACCTTATCAAATAATATATAAAAATACTTCTAAAAGCTTCTTAAGTTGGCTTAGAGTTATGATTAGTGTAACCAATTTCCCTTCGTCGAAAACTCGGAAAAGTGGGCCGTCTTCTTTATCGGAGCCCGTAAAATTTTCGTTTGTCCCACAAGTTTAAAAGTACGGACATTTATATTACGTTTCTGTTGTAAGAAGATTATTATAAAAATAAAATTATTAAAAAATTAATATAAAACACATGCAAAAACCATTTTATTCAACATGTCACAAAACGGTATGTGCGAAAAAATTGCTATTTTTCGCATTTTTCAAGTCTCTCAAAATATAAACAAAAATTTAATGAAACTTTTAATATAAAAAAAAATATTAATTAGATAAAATAATAATTAAATTTATTTAATCATTTATATGGAGTTTAGTTAGTATGGAATACAGTAATTAAATATACCTAACTAAATTATTTCAATAGCTAATTATTACTTAAATGTATAATTACCATAATATATATTAACAACAAAATCATAATTAATGCAATATTTATTAATAATAATAAGTAATTATTATTGAAAATATTAAATTATTTAATATAAAAAAATAAATAAAATAATTATATATTTTAATTATACGTATCTAATTGATTGACCCCCTAAATTCCACAGTGTTATGAAATTTTAATTTGTTTTGCTTGTATTTTGAGTTCATACCAAATCATCAAATGTGAGTGCTAAGATATCGTCGATTTTGCGGACAATTCATAGGAATGTTTATGTTTTCGTTAAAAAAGAGAAATGACTTTATTTTTTATTTTTTGTTATATACAAATGAGAAAAAAATGGTGATGGTGTGTTCTAAAAGAGGCTACAGAGGTCCAAAAGATCTAGGTATAAGAAACGAGGTTGCGGTTTCCCTCTTAATATCCTCTACGCATTATATTGCCCAGTACACCAGTTTTTCACGGATTGTGAAAGCTAACGAAATTTGCAAGCAATCTCAAACAGATTTTAAATATAAAACGCTATATTAGGTGATGAAAATAACGCCCCTTTTTTAGTAGATTATGAAAAGTGACGAGATAAGTAATTGTTCTCCAACCATATTTAGAAATTATTTTTTTAACTTCACTAGTTTTTCGTTACAAAATTTGGACTAAATTTAATACGAATTCATAAACTCAGGTCGGCTATAAAACAATTCAATATTAAATTTTACTTGAATCATGTAATTGAAAAGATTACATATCCAGAGATCCTCCAAATGCTACCTTGCAACAATACAGATTGTTATTAGTAAGCTATGGATCTTCTTCTGTATAATGTGGATTGAAGCTACCAATTTTTTCGTTTGTATGTATAATGTGTGCATTTACGATACAAACTGTTTTCATTTTGTATGCGATTGTCAGGATCTACAACTTTGACATTTTTAATAACTTATTTTTATGAACACATTATATTCGAAATAATATATTAGTATAATGTGTTAATGTAACCAAAGTTGTTAATAGTATTTAAGTTTTAGAATCTGGCAAAATAAAACAGTTCGTCTGTATAATGTGGATTGTTCATAATAGTAACAATAATAATTATAATAATTGATATACATTACACATAAGAAGAACGGATACATAATTAGCCACCATCCCCTGTCGTAACACACCTGACTAGCGAATGTAGGTCATAGGTTCGATTCCCGGTAGATATGCAATGTTTTCAATTCAATCCATCTTTCAATTAAAAACTAGCATAATAAAGGTTCTATCTATAAAAATACAAATGTCATTTCTATTTCTGTAAAGCAGATATAATGTGTTGAAACAACAAAATGAAACAGTTCGCCTGTGTTCATAATAATAATAATTAAATTTTGCATGAAATTTCAAAGAAAATTTATTTCATTCATAATCCATTGTAAAAATTTTTAACATATGAATATAAAAATTCATTTAAATATTAAAGAGTTAATATCACTAATTTATTTAACAGAGAAATTATTCTCACGCATAAAATGTTTCATCATGCATAACATCAATGTTTATATTATGAAAATAATATTGAAATTTATTTATTAGGTAAGTACTTATTTTATAACAAAGTCTTAAGGGTGATTGTATTACCGAACTGGACATATATTTTTGGGCAAATAACACAAATAAAAAAAAAACGAATGCGAATATAATGTAATTTAATTTCAAATTTTACGAATAATTTATAAACTCAATATGACAACTTCACCCTATAATAAGTTAAAATTAACGGGCTACCGCAATTTTTTATTATTATTGAACAGTAAAAAAAAATACGAATAACTTATGAATAAAGACAAATTTGTACAGTAGTCGACTGACTTTTTAGATCTTAAAATGGAGTTATTTTCAAACGTCTTATGTAATGATCTATTTCTAATAGGGATGTACACTTTTTTTAATTAATATACTCGACACATAAATATGTCAATATATTAACTTTCGTTTAAAGTTTGTAAAATTAGAAAACATTAACCGCACAAATAAAATTTTGGTATAAGTGTTCATAGAATCACCTAATTAATCCATTTCCGTTTGTCCCCCTGCCTGTCATCATGGTAATTCAAAAACGAAGAGATAACGAGCTGATATTTTCAAGCAAAATCGTTCGATGGGGCCAATGAATCCAAGACCTTACTTTTGAAGCTTAAAAGATAGAGGAAAAATTTAAATACAAATAATGTTTGTCAAGATAACTCAAAAACCATATCAAGATAACTCAAAAACGAACTAAAATTTTGATGTTGAAGGTATTCTAGTCCAAAAAAATAAGATCAAGTTCGCGAATGACCAAAATCGGTCCATTAGATTCAATGGATCCGTAACCCAACTTTTTAACCATAAGAAATTGAAGAAAAATTTAAGCACAAAAAATATGGTTGCACATTTTTTGTAAAATGTTGAATTCCCCACAATTTTAGCTCAAATTTAGCTGATAAACATACATAAAATTGCAATAAATATTATTACTATACATATATGTATTTATAACTGTAGAGACTGGATATTTAGAGTATTTTATGAATGCTAATAAAAAATAGCTCAAACAATGATACATATTCAATCATATACCGAATATCTAAACAATTTACTCTGTTAGTTGTTATATTCACTTGTTACATAAATATATTCACTTGCTAAACAATAAAGTTTGTTAGTGGTTATCTTCAATTGTTTAATATTATAAATAATTTTTTTTAATCCATCCTAATTTAAAATCAAGGTAAACTTCTCCTCCACAATCAATTATCAAATAGAAATGTAAAAGAGTTTACTTAACAAAGTTAGAGCACATATTTGAATACAAATTAATCAATAAATATACAGAATGATTATATAAAAA
Source organism: Chrysopa pallens (assembly GCA_020423425.1). Taxonomy (NCBI): domain Eukaryota; kingdom Metazoa; phylum Arthropoda; class Insecta; order Neuroptera; family Chrysopidae; genus Chrysopa; species Chrysopa pallens. Next base: position 104,804,088 of record CM035592.1, on the reverse strand, counting down.
TTAGAAATAGACTATTAAATGTTAAATTATGGGAAACTAAATAAACTGAAAAAGTGTTACGTCAACGGTAATGTATTGAATAAGGCAATTTGAAAACATCATTCGCATTCCAAAACTGTGATTAAATACAGATGGTCATACTTAGAATTCACGTCATCACTCAGTAATCTCTATGAAGATTACATGTAAAATTACATTTTCAAAAAAGAGATGGAAAATAATCTTTGAGAGTTTATAGCTTTACGAAAATAAAATAATTAGAAAAAATTAAAATTAAAATTATTATAACAATAGATATAGTTTATTCTGAAACAGAAAATACAAATACAAAATTAATGTAATAAAATATTCTTAATTTTCTTTTTAATTAACAAAAAGAGTTAGTTGAATTAAAATTTCTTTTTTATATTTAGAAGTGTTCTTTCGCAATTTTGACACGCTTTCCATTTTTATATTCAAATTGTGCATGCCAAAATTCATAAGATTAGGGTTCTTTTTTGTTATCGGTGTGCGAAAATTAAAAAAATATACTATCTATATTATTACATTATACATATGATATTTAAAGATTGCTTCTTTTGTGTCTTATTTTCCGATTTGTCGACATTTAAAATAGAATTTACATTTGAACAAGATAGATAAGAATAAACCAAAAATTATAATCTGTGGCAAAGTAAACGGCACTGATCTCTATCCGTACCATGCATAGTACGTGGAAGGGATTTGTAATAAAACATTAACATTCTAGACAATGTAATTGTTTGTTCAATTGTTTGCATGTAAATTTTATAATTAAAATATCAAATGTCAAACAAAAATTATTGAATAATTACACAAAAAAGGGATTTAATTGAAATTATTGAATTGAAAATTGTAAGAATGATTGACGAAATTGCATTAGTAATTATTTTTAATTGCAAATATAAATAATTATTCACTTAAATTAGTTAATAAATTTTGAGAAATTTCCTATGTTAAACCAATCATCATTCACAGAGTTATATTTCATTTGATTGATAAACTAGAATTTCGTAACCATAGAAACGAATGAAAAAATTTTGATGTATTATCAGCTGCCCATATAGTGTTCATATAGTGCCTATATAGTGCACAACTGATACTACTGTTCTATTATGGCACTTTTTTAAAAACAATCAGTGCCTCACAATACCGAAATAGGACCTAAAATGAATTCATTGCGCAAGTGCGCCAATAATTCTTGTGCGCAGTGTTCGCTAGTTTTTTTTAACTGAGCAATATTATAATCGCGATTATGTTACTATTCATAGTTAAATTCTTTATTTTCTTTAGGTAAATTTAAAAACTTTTTTTATTTTTCATTTCTTTATGAATAACAATGACTATTGTTAAGCTTTTAGCACAAATTTTTTTTCAATTTAAAAATTATCTTTGTAATGGATTTTTTCCATCTTCAGAAATACTTTTTCATTTCTGTTTTGAAAATAAATGATTAAAATTTAATAAAACTATTATTTCTCGTATTTCCTAGAAACGTTAACTTTATTTATTTTTTCATTTATGTTTTCTATTGAGTGGTAACATTTTCTAACTATTGAGTGGTAACATTTCCTTGATCTAGTCTATCATATACAGATCAGTATATAATAAGATATTTATACTAGTGTTGGGCCGATATTCGTATTCCTATTTTGCTAATATCGAACCTTTTAGGATATTCGTATTCACATTCGAATTTGGAATAAAGTCGTTCGAATATTTTGTCAATGAAAAAGGAGATTTTGTTTTAATGATAACATTACGATTTATAAATGGTAAATTCTCCAATGCTAACATCTCGCTTACAAAATTATCGAGTTCAAACGACTTATGATGGTTATTATCACACTTTTTATAATTTTCGATACAAGCAGTTAAAATATTTGTTTACGTCATTTTCAAGAACTTTTAGTTGACTATACTCATCTTTATACATTGATGCTAAATGATTGCCCATAGCACTGGCCGCTTTATAGAATATTGTCTATTACATTTGTTACATGTCATATATACAGAACCATCTTTAATTGTAAAAAAATTCCAAACTTCACTAACAGTCTTATTATTCATAATAACATATCACTTCACTAATAAGATCTTCGTAATTATGAAAAAGTAATTACTCTATGAGAAATACACTAATAAAGAAGTCCTATTCAATCCTACAGAAATTGAATAGAAAATCAAAAGAATTGAATAGGAAATGTGATTTCCTATTTTTGGTAATAGTATAGACTACCTATATTTGTTAATAAGTTTAGTAACGGTTTATATGAAAATAATTAAATATTATCATTTATTAATTTTAATTTTTAACAACATAAAAACTACTTCGATTACCCTGATAAAAAATGTTTTATTCAATTTCTATCGGATTGAATATGACTTTTTTTATCAGGGTAATCGAAGTAGTTTTTATGTTGTTAAAAATGGAAATTAATAAATGATAATATTTAATTATTTCCAAATAAAACAGTTACTAAAATTACTAACAAAAATAGGTAGTCTATACTATTACCAAGAATTGCATATCAAAGAATTACAGGAAACACACAAGACACAAAAAACAAATATTTACTTCCTTCAGTATCTGCACACCACATTCGTATTGGTATTCGTATATTCGCATTCGTAATCGCCAATATTAAAACTAAATATTCGCATTAATATTTGTATTCGCAAATATAAGAAATCCAACATCCGGCACAACACTAATTTATACAAACAAAACATAGTGAAATTTTATCGAGAGTATATGCTTCATAAAAAGTGACTTCACGTAAATTTTAAGAACTGCTTTTAGTAGCGGTCATCATTATGGTCCACTAGAAGATCATTTAAGAATTAAATAGAATAAATATTGAGATTCGTTGTGAGAGCAAAGTGGACAACACTGAATCCATAAATACAATTCACTTATTATACACATAATATAGAGAACTTCTCTATGAATATGTTTACTAATGTAATCATATTTCCGGAACGGTTTTACCGATTGAAAATTTGGATATTAATTGCAGAAATGCATTTGCAAAATAACGATAACACTCAACTACAAAATAAATACAACAACTTAATTTTTCATACCTATTTAATATTATTAAATACATTATTTTTATGATATTTTAAATCATTTTCCACATTTAATTTTCTTTATTAAAGTAGATCTTGAAATTAAACTAAAAAAATTATCAAACAGTCACTGTCTGAAAATGGTCGTACAGACCAGAATATATTATAATATTATTAATTGTGCAAATTAAATTTTGAAGATGACTTCTGAATAATTATAATGGAATTTACACAGTAAAGCTCTATTAATTCTAAAAATAAATTCATCACTTTATAATAAATATTCCACTAAAAAGACATTCTGGTTAGTATTTATAAATTTCACTATTGTTTTCATGTTTTTTGTAAAAATGTTGTACCAGAGAAAAAATATAAACAAATTTATGTGTTTTTTGTGTTATTAAAAAGTAATTAGACAGATGACTAATTTTTTTAATATTTAAAAATACGCAATATATAAGGCGTTCAAAACATCTAATTTAACAAGGATCTTTCAGAAATGAAATCGCTAGTAAGTGTCACCGTAGTTTCATTTGAAACCCTTTTTCTAAATCTTACTCTTTTTGATTCAACTCTTACTATTTTCTAATATATAAAAGCTGTTGATATGTATGTCAGATTCTTGCCAGAACATTATTTTACCGTACTTAGCAAGCTATGACTACTTCTCTGCAAAACCTAACAGAGAAATCGTTACTCAAACCACCCAGTAGGAACTCTTCGTTGTCTTATACTTACTATTTTTCTTGGTAACATCTTTAATTCACTGTATGGGATTTATAGCTACAAAAGAATGTTAATCGCTTTGCACAAAATTTATACAACTTGTATACTTAATTATTTTAAGTGAGTATTATGTAAACGACTTACATACAAGAAATAATTAAAAACTGGAGCAATAACGTCAGCTAATGTGAATAATAATTGTATGTGTATGCTTTGATTTAAAAATGACTTCAAATGTGACAATAAGCAACACATGGTATTAAGTACCTACCGATTGTATTTATATTATTGATTATGTTGACCACCTATCAATATCTATATGTAATTATATTTTAGTCCTCGATAAGACACCTTCACAAATTTATTAAACATGACAAATAGTTCAATTTTCACTTTTCATGTATCTATAAATTTATGAGACCTTATTATTAAAATTACGTTATGTTTAAGCATATTTCGTCAGATAAAAGTACAAAAATTATACTTTTTTACACGTTTCACAAATATATCTGAACAAACCTTAAATGGTTATATATGACGTAACAAGATAACGTTAATAAGTTTTACAGGACAATACTTCGAATTTCGGGAAAAATCGTAGTATCACGTAAAAGCAATCATCACGTTTGCATGAAATAGCAAGACTAGTTGAGTGGAATGACGAAATATGTTAACATTTTAATATTTCACTGTCATATGCGATTTATTAGTATCGTAGTGAGCGATATAATAAATTTTTATGGGTTAAACTTACCGTTTACAATTCATCCAATATTTTAAGAGTTTTCGGTCGAGAAAAACTAGTTCATTAAATCGGGCCATAGATCTTAAATGGTAAGTAGAAATTTACTCTATAATAATGGTCTCAATGACTTTTGCTCTAAAGTGTAAAGCTTCCGAGATGTCGGTACAAAACTTTCGTTCAAGATGGTGCCTGAAGCTCCATCGTAATCTGTCAACATTTTGGGATTATATGCTCAGTCAGTAATTCATCAAATTTTGATTTTAACTAAGCATTTTTTTTCGAAAAAAAGTCTTCGACAAGCCCTGCCTCTTCATGTCAATATTGTGATAATTAGTTTTATTTATGCGGGAAAATTGAAAGATAATATATTATGGAGTGTGCTTATATCAGAGGTTACAATCTCCCTTAATGCATCAGTCGAATATCTTACGATAGTAAAACGTTCCCAATCCCAATTTGGATTGACAGTTCTCCGGTTTTAGCCTGGAGACTCCAAAAAAAATATGTTTTCTCCAGTCTCCAGTTTATAAAAAAAAAATTCCAAACTTTTTTGATTTACATTAACAAAAAAATTTTCCTCGCAATAATTATTAATTTTACTGTCGAAATAAATATGCTTCTTTAATTACAAAATTTACATTTCACATAGACTAATTAATCCAATATATAGGGCATTTTACCTTAAACGGTCCGGTATTGAAAATTGAAAAACCCGAAAAAAATCGACACTTTTTTAGATTTTCACTTATATCTTCGTTATGGTGCATTTTAGCTAAAAAAATACTGTTCCTCTTAGTGTTGCAGAAAATTTACTACAATTTTCATTTTAAATTTTGTTTCTAAAACTGATAGTTACGGAGATATTCACTTTTTAAAAAAATCCAAAAAATAACACTTTCCGGATTTTTGTCAAATTTCTAACTTTAGAAAGCTGTAATTCTGTTATTGTCTATTCTAGGAAAACAAGTACAATAATAAAATGCATGTACAATTTTTTTAACCAAATCTACGAGGTAGACATTAAAGTTAAAAAATCGGCATGTTTAATGAATACAGAAAAAGAGAGAGAACTAACTTACAAACGGTCTGATTAAATTGTAGAAATGCCGAATTAACAATAAAAAACGTGCACATTTAAAATTTTTCATGAATATTTCGAAAACCTTTCATTTAAATCAAAAAATATGTAGATAAAAAAATGAAGCTTATATAACAAATTATGAATAGTTGAAAGTGGAATTTAGTTTAAACTAAGTGACATTTAGTTTAGTTGAAATACCATTTAAAGTCGAATAACACAAAAGCGTAACATAATTTAAAGAAAACTATTTGAACTTTTTCGAAAGTATTTTAAAAATCATCCAAAAAGACTTGTTGATGAAGTCGTTGGCTCGAAAGCTAAAGTAGTTACTGAAAATATACTGAAGTATATACTGAAAATCTCTTTTAATTTAAGTTTGCAAGCGTTAATTTTTGGAAATAATCAACATTATTTATCCACATTTTTAATTTGCAAGCATCTGTTGATGATGACTACCAAAGAAATGTACATAAATAAATTTAATTGGCAATTTTATAAATAAAGTGGATTTATGCAAATTAAAAATGTGAAAATAATCACGTTTACTAAATTTTATAGCTATAAATTAATATTAAGGCCACAATTAATATTTAGAACCCCCCCTCCCCAATGTTCAAATTTATCGCAAAGCATAATCAGATAACTTTATCTGAGTGCAAAAGTAGATTCTAAAAGCTTAATCTTTTTGAAGTATTCAGTAAAGAAAAAAATTCTATTATAAAAAATTATTTGTTAATTTTCAGTATTCAGTATTTTTCAGTATTCAGATAGGAAAAAAATTCTATTATAAAAAATTATTAATTAATTTTCAGTATTCAGTATTCAGTATTTTTTAGTATTCAGATAGAAAAAAAATTCTATTATAAAAAATTATTTATTAATTTGCCCAAAAATAACGTTTTTCAAAAATTAAGGATTCAAAGCACTTTTAAACTTTCCTTATGGCCATTAAAATTATCTGCAAATTGCTTTTTAATTCGATTAAATAGCTTAAAGATCGCAGTACTCGATGAAAAATTAATCAAATTTAATCGTAAAAGAAATATACTATATTAGATATAACTTTATTTTATTAAGAATCCCTTGCAGAAAAAAAATTAACAAGCGAAAAATTTTAAATTGTAAACTTATTTAATTGTATAAGGAATTCAAAAAAACCTCTATCATTGAAATCTGTCCACTATAACTGGGTTCCAAGATAAAAGCCTCATTGCACTCGGCTACTAATGACGATAAAATTGTATTGTTAAATTTTTTTTTATAAATATAATTATAAAACTAAATATAATATGTAATACAAATATTTATTAGTAGAAAAAAGTGTTGAATATTTAAAGGATTGTATTTAATTTATGAAATTGGTATTTCAAAACTTATCGTAAGTGTTAAATGTTAAAGAAAATTTTTTTTTAAAAATCAGCAAAATGTGTTCAACTTTTTATTTTCTTTTACTACTAATAAATGGAAGTATTGTAACCCTATCAAAATTTCGATCGGAAGTTTTCACTGTAAATGCATGTTTTGAGATGCATTGTGACTGTGTGTGCATATACATTTGTGTGTGTGTGTGTGTGACAGCGATAACGTATCGAATACTTTATCCAAACTTGGTATTCTGTCTTCATATTACATCTAGTTGTACCGAGAAGATTTGGGTTAAAATCGAACTAGCATGTGTCGCACTTTATTAGTGTGATTTTTTTTAAGTTTGACGATTTTTTCGATATTTGTAAATGGCTCCAAAAATAAACTTATAGAACATATATCTACTTCATAGGACATACCAAACTTGAGAACTTCTATTTGAAACATTTCTCAGGGAAAATTCAACTTATCATATTTAGCTACACACATAATACTGTACATACTAAGTACATAATACAGTAAAAGGAAGTCGTGTACGCAGCAGATTTTTTAACACGCTCACCATTATGTATTTATAGTGGAAATTGAAAAGCTTGAAAGTTAGAGCAGGGTCAAGTGATACTTGAATTTTCAAAAATTGGTGAATGCATTCTGTCAATGGAATTGTGGTAACAGGCCTTCGTATTACACCATTTAGCTTGGCAACAAATGCCTGTTCAGGTGTTGCTACACATTCGAGATTGGTGCCTCTGAATGCTTTTTGATATAAAAATATGACTCTACAACTTAAATGTTAATTTTTTATAATTTTATAATAAGTTTTTTGTTATTCTTATACAATACTTGAACATCAGAAAAACATTTACGTACAATAATTAGTTGATACATTTGGTTGATATAAAATTACATTACGATCATCTGATTGTCCCCTCTTTCGCTTTAAGCTCCCAACAGAATTGAATTTTTTATTTATTTTTATTATACAGATGCCAAAGACGCAGGCCTACTAAAAAGGCGAAATGGAACACAGAAACTTTCGAAAAAGCTATGAAACTTATCGATAAAGGTGAATTTTTGAGAAAAGGGGAAAAAACTCCGTTTGTGTAGTTTGCGAGAGTCAGTCGAGGGTTAGACCGCCATTTCCCACAACGAGATCGCCATTAATCGCGCGTGTATCTGATGATGATCAAAACACTTTTTTTTTTTTAATTTAAGCTGCCCCTTTAAAATTATACCAAAGCCATTAAAAAGTTGCCATATATAAAGATTATTTATTAGAGAATTTGTTTAATTGATTTAAAGAAATGTATTGTTTAAAATTTTCTCTTTATTCACATTTTTCCTTAAGTGATCGCCATTACCCCGTTCTCCCCTACTATCAAACCTGAGACAAATATACAACCAACAGTAATTGAGACTATAAATACAATTGAAATTAATTGTCATTTCGTGAAACTGACCGCTGCTGTTTTTTCGTGACATTAGCTAACATAGTTTTTATTTTAAAAGTGAGAAAATCTAATCCCATACACAATCAAAAATTGGATTAGGGAAAAACCTTGATAAGCGAAACAATTTTTATCCAGTTCAGATAATTTCGTAAACGATTGATTCAATTTCACAGACAAGCTTTAAAATTTCTTTGACATGCTTTGGACTCATTTTTTCAGAATTGTGTTCGAAGCTGAAAGCAGAGACAAAATATTTTGAGCAAAATATTAAACCTTTTTTGAAATAGGGGAAAGCAAACAAACACCAGTTGGTTATAAAAAGAATTAAGGTGTCCTTCTTGAATATCGTTGAACGATTTTTGTTCTCATGAAATAAATAAACATTACTTAATATCTTACCTGATGAATACAATTGTAAAATAAAAATAAATATGGTAAAACAATTGCTAAAAGAATATTTGCTAATAATTTCCATTTCACAATCACAACATTAAATAATCAAAACACTTAAAAAACACTTTTAAATCGTTCAATATTGTCCAGAACACTATCATAATAACTTCCAAACAACTATTTACATCTAAAAATTAAATTATAAAAAAATAAATCAGTATCAGGATATTACATAATTGGTAATCAAAAATATGTTTCATTTGCGAAAATTTTCTTTCTTCCTGTAAATAATTTTTTAACGGATTATTAAGAAAAATACCAATAAATATACTTTTCAAGGTAAATATGCGAACACCCTTAAGGCATTCTTTAATATTATTAGATTCCTTATACAATTTTTTATAGAAAATATATAAATTTAAATGTAAAAGGTTGAATCATCTTTTTACAAATAGAAAGCTCTTTAAATAAAAATTATAGCCATGAAAAAAAAATTAAAATCCTTCAATAGTTTAAGAAAGAAATGTTTAGATTTTATCCTTGGCATACATATGTGTAAGACATATTGCATAATTACACAATTAGATTACCAATTACAAAAACATCTCAAAATAAAAAAAAATAAAAAAAATTCAAAAACTCCAAAATATTTAAAATTATCACCAATTGTCTAAATTTATTTATTTATTTTTCCACTGTGTACACCAAAAAAAAAAACTAAAACCTCTCGAAGACAGTTTTATGGACTAACAATTTGAATCAAAAATAATTTCTTATTCATACAAATAAATAATATATTATTTCAATAAACACGTTGTGAATATTTCACGACAATGACTTCATAGAAATATAACCAACTCCACTACTATTAAGAGAAAGTGGATGGATTGCAAACAAGATATTGTACCGTTTCGTTTTGTGTTAGTGCAATGCCCCACTCATAAGAAAAGAATTAATAATTTATACAGAGGTATGATCCCACTTCTTTTTTATAATTTTTTTATTTTACTATCAGTCTTTTTATATACAAGCACCTGTAAAATGAATATCTTTAATAAACTAGTATGAAATGGTGCGAACTTCGCGAAAAAGTGAAAATGGACCAAGAGCCAACGTGCAACTCAGAATATCTATATCTATCCCAACTATTTTCTATTATATCATAAAATACTTTCGACACAATTGAAATAAAAGAAGAGTATGAAGAAATTTTTTAAGAGTTAGTTAAAAAAATAGTACTTCATCGTTTTGTTCTCAAGATATTAAAATTAAAAATATCAATTTTATAATTTTACATGCAAAATATATAACATATTACGTCAGCCTGGTTCGTTAACCTGCTAAATTCATTTTGGACCAAAATGAGTTTTTGTACAGACTATAAAGTTCATGGCATTATCTACCGTTTGGTATAAGAAAAACGACGATATTGATAATGAGTGCGAAATGCTATGCACGAGAAAATGAAAAATGCATATTGGCAACGAAATGTTGATAAATCCTTAGTTTTGAACTGATATTGTTCCCCCACCCACGTGCCAGTATGCTTTTGTAAAATTTCTTCGGGATTTTGCCAAATATTTAAGGATGTAAACAGGTAATATAAATAATATAATTTCTTATCATGTTTGATTATTTTGTTTGATCTGTTCATTTAATGCGTAAGAGTAATGATATATTTTCAATTCTCAATCTGAATATTAAGGACTTGGCAGTTTTACGCATCATATTATATTATTGAGAGAAGTAGAAAACCGCCTAACTCCCCGATATTTATATTATTTTCCTGAATTTTGTAATATGAGTATAAAATATGGTACTAGTTATACTTTTAAAATGTTAAGCAAAATTAAGGTAACCATCGGTATTTTTGGTAGGAACATATTCATAGAGTAGAAACATTATCATGTTACTACATAATTCAGTTTAAAGAAATGCGATAGTTGAGTGGATCAAAAATTAAATTAGACAATATAGGTACATGAAAAAAAATTGAACCGTCCTATCAAATTTTTCAACAATTAAAAATTTGAAACAAATCATTTTATAAAACACAAAGCCGAAGATGGTAAAGTTCTTTTGTGTATAGTTGTACCAATAAATTATTTCAATTGTTAAAAAACCCAACGATTATGTTTCATATTTAAATGAGACTGCTTTATTTAATAACAACTTAGGGTAAAAAAGTCTTACGACATGTGTTTCTACTCTATAAAATCTTTTTCAATAAAGTATATCCTTAACCGATCAGATTCATTTTACTAAATACAAAGGGGAAAATTAAGCAGACAACAATCATAAAACTGTCTGATATTGACAAATAAGAATTATGAATTTGTCAGATATTTAATTTTATTACTGCTTGACAATTTTTTTTTTAATTTTCTTTGACAATTTAAGCGGTGCGGTGGTCTCCAGAAACCAAAATGCAAATGAAAGTAATAATAATAATCAAACTGTTTTATGATGCCTTATCTTATTAAGGTACTGATTTATTCGAAATGAAACATTTATGCTAAGACCAATATAAGAAGCACGTTTCACGTGAAACGAACGATGAAAAAGTAAAAAAGTGTGAGGATCTGAAAAATTATTTCATAGACAACGTAGTCGTAGAAGATATGAACGGGGGAGACTTTTTTTGTATAAGATTTAATTAAGTACTCTAAAGAATTGGCATAAATCTTTTAAGGATTTTTCCAAAATTGTTTTTTTTCTTTTACACGAAATTAAATTTTTGATTCCTGTTCAAAACCCGAAGTAAAATTTTAAACCATAATTTTAATAACCTCGGCAGTTTTTTTTAATTGCAAAATAGAGCCAAAAATTATATTAATTTTACGTAAAATTTACCTATGTATATAGATAGCTAATTAAAACAAATATGAAACTGTGCAAGTGATAGCGTAGCTACATAAAAATGTATGTATTCGTTTCTACATTTGCCTATAGGTGCATCATTTTTTTCATTCTTTTTTTTCGAAACGAAAAAGTCCAATATACAAAGCAATCACAATAATGAATACAGAAATTAACATAAATTCTAAGCAGTTTTTAATTTTTAATTTTATATCAATTCACCACCTATACTGTGTATCTATCTATACTTTAACTCGTTTATCTCGAAATTAATATAGATCCCATTTTAAAAATTTTATAATACCTAAAATTATATATTTTAAGCTTTTGCATTAAACGAATTCAATAAAAACAAAATCGTCAAAATAATTACAATAAACTTTTCATCCTGTTTGGAACAGGAAACCAAATTGTCATTTCGAATTTGGTTTAAAAATGAAAAAGAACAATAAATTTTTTGTATAAACCATCGTATTAAATTCGTTATTGTGTAAATTCGCATATTTAAAAAAGATGTATAGTTTTTTAATTCTTTGAACAATTATTAAGTGTGTCAATTCTTTAGAGTCGCATAATTTGAAAACTAAACTTCCTACAAAAGGAAAAAAAATTCGCTTCCATTCTCCTCACCGTGGTAGGCGTCACAATTAAATGTTTCACCACCCTTAAAAATTGGTCGTATCGCCTTTGCGTAAGAATATGCACAATTACTGTTTTGAATCTCACCCATTTTATTTTCTATAAGTTAATGATGAAAAATGATTTTACTACGTTTCATTGTTTTATTTTCGACTTCTTCAGATATTCAGTTTATTCATTTTTGGCTCTAAAAATCCATATTTCGAATCATTAAAAATATTTTTTGGATGTTTTTCAGCAAAAATTTATTAACTTTCATAGGTATTTTACGTTTCAATATTTTTATTTACGTAGGTATTCATGTTCGCGGTTCCACTTAGGAATTGTAGTTGTATTACTAATATTTGTCGGTACTTCAAAAAATATATTAATCTAAAATAATTTTCACTATAGGAGGGCCGTTTTATACTGCACTAAGCGAATATGATGTTCTTCAACACACAAAAATTTACCAAGCATGAATTCGCAAACTCTGCAATTTTTGTTAGTTATTTACTTACTACCAGAACGTAAATATTTTGCTTGTAATTGTAACAAAATTTAGAGGTACTTGAGTGTGCAAGAATAGAGATTAACATTCTGTCAATGGAATTGTGTTAATACCTTAAATATTAAGGATCTGGATAATACCGGACCAATTTTTGGTCCAGTTTTTTTACCCCCCTCTTTCCTTTTTTAAGGACCAGAAGGTTTGGAGTTATAGTTCTCGCATCTTTTAGAATTTTTTGTGGATAATGCTTCATGCAGTGATTCAGATCGAAAAAAGCCAAAACACAATATTTTTAAATCGAGTAAGCTAACATAGCTTACTCGACTTCCGCTGTAAACTTTTTAAATTTCTTTTTTTGGAATACAATATGAGTTGTTTTCTTGCAAAGTTTTTAACTTCTCACAGAATTTTGGAAACTGTTTTCGAACTAAAATCGCTTAATTATAAATGAAGCATTTTTCATAAAAATGATAGGTGCTCAAAAGTGTACGTATATATTGGGTACAAATGTTAAGTTTTTGAACTCTTACCCTTTTTCGATAAAAGCTTCGTTTTCGTTTTATAAGCGATATAAGTTCGAAAAATAATCACCAAAAAATCATTCTACGAGGAAGCAAAAACTTTGCGAGAAAACGACATATTGCATGAAAATATAATTCTTTAGAAATACATCTAAAAAAAAAAAGAAAATTAAAAATTTTCAGTAGAAGCAGATGTTAATTCTAAGAGTTAGAAAGTGTTTATTTTCGCCTAATTTAAATAAATGGTTTTAAATAAATTGTTTACATAGTTGTAAACCGAATAGTCCATCTAAAAACAGGGTGTCCTACTCTATCTTGAAAATTATAAACCCTGACTTTTCCTGGTTTTTCGGACATTGATTTGAATTTTTCCAGATAAATATATAATAAGCTTTTATAATCCAAAGATATTAAGTAAAATATATTATTGGTAAAAGTTAAAGGAAATGAATGTTAATGTTGAATTCTAGCAAAAAATAATTTTCATAGATAAAAATCAATCGTGCAATCCCAAAAATCAATTACGAGAACAATATTTTTTTTAAATAAAAAAAATAAAAATTTTCTTTTTGTTAAAAATTTTGTTTATTTAACGTCTAACTCTAGTTTTTTCATTTTCCCATATAAAAATTTAGATAAGATGGCTTTTAACATTGTCTTTAATCGACGCAAGCTCAATAATCAATTGCTCAAACTTGAAGAAAGAGATTTGTTTGGTCCTCAGAAATTTAAAAAAACTAAAAAAACGGTTTTAAAAAGAATAGAAAGAATTTCATTCATAGCTCATTGTATGCGGAAGATTTCATTACATTTTTAAAGACCATAATTTAACGAACACAATTACTTGAAACACCTAAAAGCATCAACACAATTGATTGAATTTTTTAATGGCTGCCGTGAAAATTTACTATTTTTTTTTTAAATTTTATCGATGACCGCATAGAAAATTCAAATGTGATTTCGGAGCCTAGTTATAATCCTTAACATTAATTTAAGAAAATTGTCAAAAAAAAGACTTTTTACAGTTTCTCATTTTAAATTATTTGAAAGTTTTTGGTCACTTAATAAAGAAAACCGGATGTATCGACTTGTAACATGTAATATTGAGCTAGAAAACTTGTTTAAACATAACATTGGATGATTTGGCAAGGTTCGTAGTTTTTTTTTTTTTTTTTTTAAATTTCTGGCTTCAGCTACTTTCAGCTATACAGCCATTAACTAAAGGGGATTATTATTTTTTTTATACAACAACAGTACACAATACTGCTAGGTGGTCAACCATCCAAATACAGATTGTGACTGCTGTTGCTTAACTTCATTGATTGATCTATGCATGTCATTACGTTACGTCAGTCCGGGGTCGGATTCGTAGTTAAGCAGAATATTTTGTAAAACATGTAACAATAATTTTTCTAGCCTTCTTAAATAAATATTTAAAAATTTCAGTAAATTAAAAAACGTCTATAATTTTATAAAATCCTATTCCATTAATTTTTGCACATAATTAAAATTCAAGACTTTTCCAGATTTTCCCTGAAAAACATTGAACCGAATATTGGTTTGTTAATATCCAGATTCTTATCAAAATATTTAAGATATTCTTATCAAAATTCATTAACAGCATATTTTTGCACACTCAAGTACTTCTACTTCATGCTCTAGACAAATTGTTTTTCATCATAATTAAATCTATATTTTATTTATGGTATTCATTGTTTTTGTATTACTGTAGGTATGCAATACAGTGATGAGAAAATAATAATTGAAAAACAACAATTAAAAATATATATATAATAAATGCAAAGTTCCATTTTTAATACATACAAAAAACCCCAGATAATACTTTAATAGAGTTGAAGTAGGGTCCAGGATGCTACCACGTCAAAGTGAGAATATTGGCTTCCAAGTTCAAAATTAATTCAGGCTTTGTTTATTCATAATAACAAATTTAAATTTCAAGATCATTGGAAAGATTTTAGTACGTCAAAGTATCAATATTGACTCAATTAATACTGCAAATAATTGGGCACTAATTGGTCATACATAATTGCATCACTTATTGGACATATAACAATAAGTGCCAAGAAAATTGATGGTCAAAGCCCGAAATTTACCCTATTATCAAAATGATACGTGAACAAAGCCTTAAATTTAGTTTATTCCATCATAAAGATGGGATTTCATTTTAGAAATAGTCTACATGGTTGATTTTGAATGTCCGCAATTGGTCAGCATATTTCGGAAATTTGTCAGGCTTTATTTTCTCAAAAGTATGATTAAAAATTTGTTTACGCTGTAAATAATATATAAATTGGTCAGCGTATTACCACCCATTGTTGGCCAATCATTTGATCTGTTTGTCAATCTCACAATCTTTTTTACAAACTACGGTATTTACAGCGTAAACAAATTTGTAATCATAATTTTCAGATAATAAAGCCAGGCAAATTTCAAAATATATGCTGACTAATTAAGGCCTATTAAAAATCAATCACTTAAATTATTTGTATGAAAAAATTCTATCTTTATGATGGAATAAACTAAATTCTAGGCTTTGTTCGTTTATCATGTTGATAATAGGGTAAATTTCGGGCTTTGGCCAGTTTCTTAGCGCTTAACGTTTTAAATTAAAATTTTCAGAAAATAAAGCCTGATCAAAAAATGAAATATGCTGACCATTTAGTGACCAATTATTTAGACTATTATTTGAGTCAATATTTGTACTTTGACGTACTAAATTATTTTTGATTTTAAATTATTAATTCAAAAGTCTATTTATAGACACTATATTCGCAACTTAACATTCTAAAATCTTTTTAATGACCTTGAAAACTTAAATTTCTTAATATGAAGAAACAAATCTTAGCAAAATTTGGATTTTGCCGACCATTTATGACCAATTTTTTAAGCAAACTTACATGCCGATATTTACACTTTGACGTGCTTACATCATGGTGCTGTTAAAGTAGTCCATAAAAACTTTAAAAGGGTTTGAATAAAGTTAAGACCAGAGTAGAAGCCTTAAAAATGATAAAAGAAAATTACAGTAGGATGAAACTCATTGGAAACGTAAGATAATATGATAAAAATGAAAGAAAAAATAAATAACGAGCGATCTGAGTTCGGGAAGTAGGAGGGGGTAAGTTTTTAAGCACACAACACGATTTATCTCGATTTCCGGCCAAACTAAAAGTCGTATGGAAAAAAGATAAATGGCAAAGTTGTAGGTAATAAAAAGATCTACAACTTTTGTATTAACACTTTTTTCACATAAACCCAAAATTTTTCGATTGAAAATTAGGGTGCTTTTTTGATATTTATACAAAATAAGATGAAAACATAAATATTTTAAATCAAAAAATTAGTGTATTTGGAACATAAAAAGGTTAGTTTTCACCAAATTTCGGAGAAAAAAAATAAAAAACCAAAAACATGGTTATTTCAATTTTTCACATAAATTTTGAGGTTATTTAAAAAAAGTGTAAATACAAATGTTGTAGATATTTTTCTTACTTACATCTTTGCCATTTAAATTTTTTCCATAGGACTTGTAGTTTTGCCGGAAATTCAGATAAACCTAATTTTACCCTTAAAAACTCACCCCCCCTCCTACTTCGCGAACTCAGATCGCCCGTAATTTATTTTTCCTTTCATTTTTATCATATTATCTTGCATTACTAATTGGTTTCATCCTACTATAATTTTTTTTGTTTTCAAAAATTATCTACCCTGGCATAATTACAAAATTGTTTTGTATGAAAAACTGGTAGAGAAATAATTTAATAAATATATTTTTAAAAAAAGCCAAATATGATTCAAATTGTTTGATGTATCTACTAACAGTTGTTTTAATACACCTTTTCATTTCAAATAATACAACTCTCTTACTGTATATTATATATCTATGGACTCTCTTTTCTTTCGAATAGAACATCAAAACACTGTGTAATAAAAAGAATAATAATTATCTTTTATCTTTGTCAACCTTATTTTTGACTGTCTGAAACATAAGCGAAACGTTAATTAAAATGAAAAGGCCTATTGTTGAATCTTTCAAACGGGCATTAAATTAGGTTTCTGGATTGTAAAACAACTAGGGACTAAAAGTCTTACGACAGACTATATAAATACTACCTTTTTCAATATAGTATTTATTTCCTTCGCCTGGTTCTATTTATTACGCTGATCTCTTTGCCTATTACAGAAAATAAATAGATTTTTTTTCGTCCCTCTATTTTTTTACATCTAGAATGACATTGGTAAGTTAATAATAAATGATAGTAATAAACTTAGACCTTTCATTTGCTATATGTCTTATTTTTGAGATACTTACCAGTAAATAGTAAGTAACTAAATGTTAAATTTATCATTTTCGTAATTTTTAAATCAATAAAATAAATTTACAAAAAATTCACAAGAAATTATTCATTAAATCGATTATTTACTCATAAATTGTTTCAATAAAATTGAGTTATTTCAAGCATTGTACAATAAATAAACTATTTTATATCTTTTCGAAATTTAAAATATTCCATACTTTTTTCCAATTTCAAACTATTTCTAACGCAAACAGTCGCTGCACAACAAATATATGTGTGATTTAGATTTTATGATCTCTTTTTGTAGAAAACTTTTTTCTCTTCAATTGTTTACTACCAAAAAATTTTTTAAGACATTTCAATAGTTATATTATTTCTTATTTATTTAACCACATACTCTTTTAGGATATAAATTTTTTTGGACATTATGCACTATCCTATATTGATTTTATTAAAAACTATTGGTCCACCCGGACCTCATTCGACATCTGCTTCTTTTTCTTCGCTTCAAGAATCATATATCATATATATAATATACAGTCTGAGACCATCAGGAATAACTTACCTATTAAATTGTGATTTTTTCAAATGGGTGCTGCGGTGCAGTGGTACCGAAAATTACTGCATATGAATTAATCACAAAATTAGATATTACTTTTCCTGTTAGGACAATATTCGATTAAGATAATTGATTTAATGAGAATTTGATAATTTTAATCCTTAAACCGAGAACAAATTTTCTCTTAAAATCTTAAATTTGTGTGGCTATATTCGTACACAAAAGATATAAAGCTATATTTAAAAAGCTAGAATTTAGGTAAATTTCAAAAAAGAAATTTAATTAATTTTTGATAAATTTATTCTTAAATTAATTTTATTTTATTTTTTTTGTACATAAAACATTATAAAAAATAAATCTACTTTCGAGGTCTACCCGCACCTTTTTTACCCGCACTCGATGATTGTTTATCCTTTGATTTATTATTCAATAAAGGATGAACTTCTACAAACAAAAAAAAAAAAAGAAAAAAAGCTTAATAAAATTTATATACACATCCCTCCAAATAAAGTCGCAAAAAATTACTACAATTTGTCCCAAGCAAATTTCAAGCAATTATCTACAAATGATTGGATCATTTTATGAAAGTAATTATTTTCATTTTTCACCTCATACTTAAATTTCAACTCGAACTATATTCAGTGAATATAGTTCAAAAATACAGATATTTAAGTAAACCCATTCAAACACCATGAGGAAGTTCTGTTTCCATTATTGGTGATGTATTTTTTCTTGTACTTTTATCCCACTTTCAACAATCAGTTGAGGTTGATAAATTTACTATCTATTGATTCAAAAATTATAAAATACAAGCTTTCAAATGAGATATGCGTGTTTCTAATCCGATCATTTTTAATCGCTGTTTGAAATTTCAGGGAGTTTAAATTTTTTTTAATTTAAAAAGAAAGGTAGTTTCAAATTAAGAATACAAACCATCACTGTTACTCTGTAATGCAATATCGTACGATTTATATTTTCTTTTCTTCTGTGTTCCATTACCAGGAGTTGTAGGTTGCACAACATCAGCAACATTGGCATTCCAACCTTCTTCAGGATCTTCAACCTAAAATTAATTGTAATTTATAATGTTTTTTTAGCCGAATATTCAATGTAAAGTTATAATCGTCCACTTTTACCTCGGGTGCAATGGGTAAAAAGTGTAATGCATTTGTATTTTCACAATCTTCATCAGAACTACAAAATGCCGCGACTGGATCAATATGTGTAACATCTACTTCAAAATCTTCATCTTGTGTTGCTTCATTGCCACTAGTCACGGATTTATCTTCATCTTCTAAATCAAATTCGCTCTCACGTTCTTCATATTCAACATTCTCATCTAATTCTTTAAAATCTGGTGCAAATGCAGACCAATTTTCAACTTGATTTTGTGCCCAAACACTAACAACACCTTAAAAAAAATCGACACTTGGCAAATAAAATTGTTAAGTGCAGGTAACTACTAAATAGCCTCCATCATGGATCGTGTCGTATGATGGCAGCGTGGATTATAGGAAATATAGAGGTTAAACTTCCAAGATACATATCAAAATTTTAGTGCAAAAGTATAAAATTTTAAAGATAGTTACATTATCTTTGCTGACTTCCTGATCAATATTAAACAATGGGGCATAAATGTTCTCGAACATTTTTAGAATTTTTACACAATTTAAAATAAAATAAGTAAGAATTGCAAGGTATAGCTATCAATTAGAAAAATATCACATATCACATCTTACCCCCCAAATGATTTGTTTGAAATTTTACAAATATTTACATGAAATTCCAAATGACCAACATTTTTACAAAATTGGTGTTATAATATAAGGTACATATCAAAACACATTACGTTCTGCTGCATAGAACGATATGACGTCATTAAAATGTATATTTAATATTTCAAATATACAATATTAATAACATGCTATCATGATTCCATCACAACCTTGTGCGTAGCAACTTAATAAGGCCAGCTTACAGTAACCTCAAACACTGTTGTTAACGAAATGATAGCATTTTCTACATAAATATACAATGTTTTTTTGGATTACTTACCTGAAGATATGCTAGCAATAATAGGACGAACAGGATGCCAAACAACATCTAATAGTAATTCACCTTTTGTACCATGTAAAATTTTCACTAAACTGCCAATTGATTTTTCCCAAACATATAAAGCATGTTGTCGAGCTGAACCAGCGCATATATATTCACCATCGCCGGAGAAACAACATTTTTTCCACATAGTCCTGAATTATAAATAAAATGTAAATTATGAATAAAATTTAGTACGTTTTATTCAAGATTTCGTACCAAAAAAATAAAAAACATACATACTTGTTGACTAAATCTTGTAATTTTTGGATTGGTTCTGGTTCTCCGTCTTTTCCACAAGCTACAACTTCTTTACTATCATACACTCTAATTACACGATCAGCAGTATTTACGAGAAAAAAGCTAGAAAAAGCAATATTCTAAAGTAAAAAATATATTACGCATGTAAAAAAATCATATGCAACTCCGACATCAAAATCGTATTTGCCACCCCTCCCCTTCACATGATTAATCGTCCCATATATATGAAATTCCAAATAAATTGTGCAAAATTTTGAAGTGTATGTATGGTTGTCTACTTATTTAGAAACTGGAAATCTGATTGCAATAATATTTTTTAATGGATAATATCGTTTCAGTAGTTTTCGAGATATGAAATGTTAACTGTCTTAACATCCCATAGGATAGATATTAAGGTTGGTACCATACTAAATCTAATTTCATTCATATTTGAGAAACAAATGCCATCTCCAAAGGTGAACGGGATGCTGCAAATCTTATTTTTCAGAAATTAGAAATCAGATAGCAATAATATTTTTTATTAGATAATATCGTTTCAGTAGTTTTCGAGACATGGAATATTCACTGTCTTAACATCCCATAGGATAAATATTAAGTTTGCTACGATACAAAGGCAGATTTCATTCAAGTTTGAAGGACAAATTCCATCTCTAAAGGTAAACAGGATGCTGCAAAACTTATCAAAAAATCTGTTACAAATATCATTTAGTGATTGTACCCAAATTCATATTTGTAGTGGTATTTATTATTTATTAATTTTTAGTGAGTCCCGTTATTGCGGTATAGTGATTATTCGACCATAATCACTCAAAAGTGAATCACACTGCCTTTAAACAACACAGTAATTAAACAAAATAGTATATATGCGTGTGTATGGTACTGTGTGTAATATAAACCACACCTGTTAAATATGTGTGTTTTATAGTATGTGTAAGGTTTTTTTTAATGATTTAATGTATTTTTTATGCATAATAAAAAAAAATATTATCATTCTCTAGTCTTTCCGTCTCTATATAAACTGTAAGTGTGCCAAATTTCATACTTCTCTGTCCACCCAATTTTCGTAAAAAGGTGTACAATGTTTTTGCTTCACGTAATATAGATTACTATTTAGTTGATAATATATACAAAAATATAAATAAACTTGTATCTTATTTTAGATTTTATAAACAAGTATACGTTCGTAATAATACCAAAGAAATATATCAAAGAATTCAGTAAAAAATTTAAACACATAATAAATTATTACAGGTTTACAGTTTTACTCAAAGATTGTTGCTAAGATCGACTGAATTTATTAGTGTTTTTGGTTTGAAATTTGTTAATGATCGGGAAATTTTTTAGAGAAATATGGATAATGACCTAGTTGGGGCCTTAGAGTAGAACACTAATGGACGAATAGGATGATTGAATTTATGAATATGATAATTCAAAATTTTTTATGAAAGTAATCAAATATAATAGGAAAATATCAGTACGTTACACATTAATTTGAACCATTTATCCTACGGATGTAAAATTCCAGGGTTGTCTAGTACTTAACGATATCAGATAGAAAAATCTACCATACAAATTAAGGGTCCCAACTTACATAATAAATTATATTAGGTAAAAAAAAAAATTAAATATTCCTACAAAAAATGATTAAATAACAATATTAATATATTTGCAAGATATATAGAATTGTTTTTTTTCTCATGTAAATAAGTGTAAAATATTTCACAATATCTTTTTGAACACTTTGATCATAAGTACTTAGCATATGCTAATCGTTAATTAACAAAAAAGAAAAAAAAATATGCTGCTTTAGAGTAATTAAGATCTAAAATAAAAAATATGACACTTATTTTAGAATTATATGATTACTTTCGAAGACCATTTTAAATGGCTCATGTTACTATCCGAATAGGATTTCAGAATATTAACTACCCATCATAAAATATATGCAATAAGTATATTTTGAAGTCAAAATTATATTTGTTCAAAGTTTAATCGAAATTAAAGAGAACACAAAATCTCAAAAAATTTGTTCCAGAAATTAATCAAACTGAATTTAAAACTTTGACGCAAAAATCAGATCTATTTGACGATTGGATGTATATGTTAGGAACTACTCATATCATCGTTATGTATGATATTTTAGTTTTTCTTTTAGATCTAAATTACACTAGAACACTCAATCCAAACGGTTTATAAAAAAATGTTTCAAACAAAAGTTATTTATTTTTAAGAAATATTAATTTTGTACTCTTTAATTATTATTCTATCTTTTGTGGAAAATAGATTAAAAGATGAGTCATTAATCAATGAGACAGAATTAAATTTTGCTTATTTTCGAGGATTAAAATACGCTATCAAAATTTTAAGCAACTATTTATTTTGTTTTGAGATTATCCTAATGACAACCACATAAACGGGCAAATATTCTATGAAAACCTGTGCCAAAAAAATTTTTTAACACCTTCAATTTTTCTAGCGTTACAAACTATAGACTAAACTCATACGCCGGGTATAAAAAATAATTCTATCTAGTAATTAAAGTTGTCAAAAAAACTTACTCTCCACGTCTAGCAAATTCAATACTTTTAACAGCAGTGGCACTCGATGTTCCTAACGTAATACGAAAACTTGCTTTCACGTTCAAGGTTTTCGAATCAAAAACCAGTACTCTACCTTTTGCATTTCCCGTAAAAACATATCCACCTCTTCTATCAAATGATGCTACAATATTTAAATCACCCTGTACATAGAGAAAGTTTAGAATAAAATATATCAAAATTTCAATTAGTTTAAGAAAACTTACATCATCATCTAAAGGTATAATTTGGTGGGATCCATCTAAATCCACAAGAACAGCCGCGTGTCTCATTGGGCAAACAAGTAAACGTTTTAAACTTCGTGGTTCCCATTGCACTTTTAATACCGGGCATGGAAATCGATATTTTTGTTCACAATCACTAGACAGGACATCCCAAATACAAACTGTATTATCCGTTGACGCTGATGCTAACTAAAATTAAGATAAACAGTTTTATAACCTCAATAAATTTATATAAAATAACAATTGGCGCCTACTTTATGTCCACTTCTTGACCAACTCAAACTACAAACTGGATGAACATGAGCAGAAATAATTTTTGCAATTCCTCGAGTTAAAAAATCCCAAATAACTATACGACCATCGTTACAGCCAACAGCAAGTAAAGTTCCTCGTTTATTAAAAGCACAAGTTACTGCTAATGAAACACAATCTAAAGCACCATCAAATTCCTAAAAAATGTGAAATTAAAATATCTAAAATTTAAATAAACCCATTTTTTCCATACCTCCGGATAATTCTGCCCGAAAGATTCTAGACAACAAAAGATTACAAAATTAAAATTGATACAAATCTATTATAAAATTAAATAAAAATTTTAATTATACAAACCTAATAATTCAAGATTCATAGTTTTCGATTATTAAAAAGAAAACTAAATCAAAATAACATTCAAATATGACATTTATAGAAAAATGTAAACATTGATAAGCTTACAAGCTTTGCTAACAGGCGGCTGGCGGGCATAGATGAAAAAACCATTGATATAAAATATATGGAATGGTAGTCATGGTTGTTTTTGCTATTTTTGATAACGTCTTCCACTGAAATGTCATGACATGCTATCTGATGGATATAATATGAACTATCCTAAATAGAACAACGTCATTACAGCTGATGACTTGTCCATACTGGAATTATAAATTTAAAGTGTCAAAATTATATATTCCGCATTAATAAAAAATTTCACTGTTATTTATAACACCAATAATACTAACACCCATAGAACCTCATATGTCCACTGTTTTTTCTTTTTTTTTTTCGGGCTTCTTCAGCTATATAGTCATTAACCAATGGGGATTATTATTTTTATCAACAACAGTACTGCTAAGTGGTCACCCATCCAAATACAGATTGTGACTGATGTTGCTTAACTTTATTCATTGGTGAAGGTCTGTAATTACGTTACGTCAGTCCGGGGTCTATGTCCACTTTTTAAACATTCAAAAAATTTTAGTACTTACTTTGGCCACTAGTTGGCTAGTTATTATTTAAAAGTTTAGTGGTAGTTAATGTGATTACCAGTAGTGATCAACAGATGGCTATAATTTTGCAATGTCGGTAAAGAATGGAGGTCTGAAATCTTTCATAAAACGAATGCATGAACATGAATTTACTATTGAATGTGAGTGAATTGTTTTGTATATCTATATATGCTTTTTCTTTCATCGATGGAATTCATACAAACTTATAGATTAGTCAATTATTCATGAATTACAATAAATAAATAATATGATTTATTATTTTCTCGCCAAGACAGTTAATATTAATTATTAAACAAAGTACATTCATCGAAGAATGTAACGAGTAGTTGACTTTTAAAATCTATAAGTTTGTGTGAATTCCATCCATGAATGAAAAAACCACATGTATAATATTATATATGTGTTAATGATATATATACACTAAACAATTAACAGATATTCAATTGTATAATTTATTGTTGTATTCGTTTTATAAAAGATTTCAGCCTTCCATTCCTCATCAACATTGAGAAGCTATAGCGATCTGTTAGGCATACCTGGTAATCACATTATATACCAACTATAGCCAAAAAGGGAATTTATGACCTTCTATGGACGTTTGCATTCTTTGATAACATTCATTATTCAGTGAAAACTTAGTTATTTGTTATTTAAAATTAAAAGAAATTATTAATAAACAACATACTTGTAGTGCCTTTGCCGGTAGAAGAAACCACGCCTCCGGCAGATTTCCCAATACTCAATATATTATGCAAGTTAGTTTATAGAAATAACAAAAAATGGAGAAAAAAAATTCTAAATTCATTACAGCAAATGAATAGTGGAATATTGTAAAACGTATAGTAAATAATGTATGAAAAATAATCCGAACCAACAGCGAACTCCATGGGTGAAATGGGGTGTATTTTTAAGGTTTAAAAATGATATTTTGCGATTTACGGCTAATTTATGCATCGTATTGTTTGTCGTTTAATTTAACTAAAAAAATTTAAATTTCTAATGCATTTTCTCTTAATTAGGTGAGTGTTTTTGATCGAAATATCTACTGGCTCTATTAATAAAGACAACCTGTAATATATTATACAATAAAAAAAAAAAACTTTGTTCGATATTTTTATATAATTTCGAAAGGTTATAACCCTATAACCTTTGAATTCTGACTACACTTACTGAGCATGTATGAATTCATAGTTATTTGCGCGGTTTATTTAAAATTTTACATAGAATAATATTGATTATTATTATAAATATCAATTGAAGGTTGGTTTTGCATTAATCATTAATAGCTATTACAAAATCATACTTTTATTCTTATTGTTTAACTTAGTCAAATAACGAAGTACTATTGAAGAAGATTTTTTTGGCCAAAGCCGGATACTCAGGCGTATACGCGATTAGCTCATGTGATATATTGAATTTTAGTTTTAAGATAAAAAATTAACCATATGCTTTTATGATTTAAATTCAAAATTTTAAGAATATTTCTACATAAATTTTAGTTTTTGTCAAATTTTATGCTTTATTTTTTACTTGAAAATGTACCCTATTGTTTAAGACGTCGATCACTTCAGTGTTCAGATCATATAAATCATGTATAATACTACTAGAATGTTTATCCTATGTTAACAGAAGTTGGCGATTAAAATTTTTATTTCAATTTTTTTAAAAATATAATTTACTTTTCCAAGGTTATTTGATATTATTGGATTGTTGTTATAGGGAAGATCCAATTTTCATTTAATTTAATATTAGATATTTTTACTTCCTTATCCCCATTTTTTAATATATATGTTAAATAACAAATAAAAAATTAATTTTCATGGATTTTTAAAATGTTAATATAAAACCCAAAGGACTCAAAATAACACCACTATATTAAAATTGAGATCTATCAAACTAACCATATGATTTTTATTTAATATTTTCTCCCTTTTGATTTACCCCAAAAAATGTGTTTTTCGAAATTTTCAACTTTTAAATTCGATTTTTCGAATAGCAGATAACGAGAAATAGTATTCGAGTACAATTCTTATTCAAGTATTAACCGAGTTCATAGCTCTAGCTAAGGGGAAAACGTCAAAATTTTGAAATCAAAGTTATTTAAAAACGCCTTCTGAGGAAAGATTTTATGAAACCAAGAAAATAATGAAAAAATGAAAAAAGTTTAGTTTTATATCATTCGAAGAGGGTGCCACCCGATTATTACGTAACGAATAATAAATAGAAGGCCTTTTTCGTTCTCTTGAAGAGTCCTTAAAAAAGTAAAGTTGTAAAGTAAGGCAAAAAATTAAACGAGTTTTCGGGGACTGAGTTGTACTAGAAGAACAAACAAAGACTTAAAAAGTGATTGTTATCTTTTCAAGAAAAAAATAATAATGTCCGAATCGGGATGTGCCATTTTGATAGAGAAGTCTTTACACACTATTTTCGCGGACAAATAACTCAAAAAATACTTAGCCAAATGTAATAATATTAGGTATGCATAATCTTGTCATGAAAACGGCAGGAAAGTTATTGAATTCTTTATCCACAAAAAACTCTTCGACTTGTCCACCGTTTTTAATTCTAGATTGTGCATAACAACTTTCATAACATTTGAATAAATAATTTTTTGAGTTATTTGTCCTCGAAAAAATACTAATATAATTTGGTTTTAAATAAATATGTTTAATATATTTAAATTTTAAATGGTTTACTGTTTTGTACGGACAACAAGGCAGTATTTAGGTAATTTTTTAAAATCATTTTATGGTATTTAACAAATATAAATTTTTTCGTGTACTATATAGCATATATTCTATCGCTAAAATTTCAAATTATTATAATAATACAAAAGCAAGGTAAATTCAGATCCCTGGGCATTGAAGGGGCAGTAAATGAAAAATAATAAAAGTTGAATAATTTTTTTTCTAATAATTTTTATTTATTTTAAAACCGTAAATTATTAATAAAATTTATCGTTTGAGCGTTTGTCAACAATCAAATTAAATTTGTTGCCTTAAAATAAATTATCATGTTTAAATATTTTGAATATAGAATAATTTCTTAAGATGAACAGTGCTCAATCCCAAAAGTTTTCAAAAATATGTTTTTTAAAAAAATTATTGTATTATTATAGTATTATACCTCATTGTATTTTGATTGAATTATATTGTTTTTGCTTCCTTTTATCAATAACACTTTTCTTTTCACTTTCCTATTTTCTAAGAGATGTTTATTACATCAGAAGATAGATGAACTAATCCACCTCTATCTCTTCGTATTATAAAATTATGTAAATTCGTTTGTGTTTCTATTGACAAACTATTCCTACATTTTTGGCATTAAATTTTTTTCATTAACGTACTTAACAAGTTATTTAGGCACGAAAATTGAAAGATTTTTTCACAATGGATGAGGGTGCTTCCGTATCATGTTTCAATTCTCCTTAAATTTAAGTATTGACATATAGTACACAAAAAATATATTTTCTTTAATATTAATAAAAAAAACTTTTCTGTTTCAGTAGTGAATTTACTTAAATACAGACGGCTAACTCATATAGTTAAAGTTAGTAAGGCACTGTATATATGAGTATTCCCACGTAACCAGTGTTACCAACTCTACCAACTTTTAGGTAGATCTACTAACTTTTAACATTTTTTTCAAACCTACTACCCTGGATGAAAAATCTACCAACTTTCTTTATTTCTTAAAAATTTAATTTTATTTTTGCAAAAATGATATATTAATGTCTTTATTCCTTTGTCAACAATTAAATTGTTGAATTTTTTTTACTGCTCGATGAATTTTTGAATTTAAACAGAATGGAAAGATGGCGTTGTTGTGACGGTTGTGACGTAACCATCCGTCATTTTATTTGCATACATATACTTCTGTCTTTGGTATATATTTATATGATTTTCAAATGGTTTTTTTTTTTAATTTTCCATTTTTATTAAAACGATGTAATGAAAAATTGTAATCTCAATGTAACTAGTATATAAGATGATGTATTATAGATAAAGCTTAGGCTAGGTGCTATAGTTATAAGCCGACTTGTATTTTATATTTTTGATGCAAATAAAGAATTATTAAACTAAAAAAAAACTAAAATCTATTTATATCCATGGTAGCCATGATTGTTATAAAACAAAAGTTAGTATTTGAAATCAAAAGTCTATGAAGTGTATTGAAGTGATTGTAATCTTAGAAAAAAAACATAAATAATAAAA
Source organism: Chrysopa pallens (assembly GCA_020423425.1). Classification (NCBI taxonomy): domain Eukaryota; kingdom Metazoa; phylum Arthropoda; class Insecta; order Neuroptera; family Chrysopidae; genus Chrysopa; species Chrysopa pallens. The sequence continues at coordinate 104,775,198 of CM035592.1, read as the reverse complement.
TGTCTAAGAATAACGATGAATCTGATGGAAATTATCCGCCACGAAAGTATAAGAAGCTACATTACGATCAAAAATATCAAAAATGCCTGGGAAAATGAACCAGAATTTTCAGGTTGGATAAAACCTAGCAAAGTTTGAAATTATTTATTTATTTAAATATTGATAATATTTAATTATTATAAAAAATTTATATTTTATTATTTGTTTGACACACATAAAAGCTTTCAATAAATAGTTCAAATAATAATTTCAAATTGAATTGCGCTATTTAGTCTATGATTTGATTTTTTCTTATAGGTTTTTTTTTAAATAGTCAGCAAAATAAGTTATTTTTCTCTAAAAAGTGAATTGTGAGTATTATATCTTAGTGCAGAATCTTTATAAATTTTGAAAAAAAAAATAGTAGATCTACCTACTTTTCGATTTAGGTGGGGTTGGAAACTACCAACTTTTAAAGCTATAAAACAGTATTTGAAAAAATTCGAGTTGGTAACGCTCACAGTTGTGCAATGGCGGATTCATAATAAAAATATAAGTACTTTTCATAAAAAAATAAACTAGTTTTTTCAAATATAATAATTGTAGATACACATTTTTTACATATAATTTTTATCTACAATGCTTAAAATTTTTTGTGTTAGCATAAATGTGAAACTGATAGAATTCTAATTGTGGAAACGTAGGAATGCGTATGTATATAGTACTGTAGTTAAAGAGACATTATTATCACCTCAATAATAAAATTAAAATTCACAATCTTATTTTGTAAAATAATTTAATAATAAAATAAAGGTCTATTTAATAGAATATACAATCAATTTAATGTTTATTAAATGTAATACAATAATTTAAAGAATATTATGCATCCAGGCATGTAAGACATACGTAATTTTAAATGGTTCATCGTTTCACAATGTTTTTAAAATTATTATTTTTTAAAATTCTACTCAAAATAAGCAAATATTATAAATTAAAATTTTTTTTTTTGATCTTCAGGTAAAAAATAAAATTGACAAGTAAATTAAATTTCGATAATTCGATCCATATATATACATTTAAAACAAATTATAAAAATCAACCAATGAGTTTTGGGGACAGTCATTTTCCAGTTGTAATGGTACAACAATATTTATCTGATCCATATTATCCCAATTTCCAGGAAAACGATCACCATTTGACATATTACATTGCATTGATATAGGTGATTTGTTATAATAAGTATCCAATAGGATAGCACGTATTTTTGTCCATTCAATAGAATTGTAATTATCTGATATGCCAAGTCGTTTACTAGTAGGTTGATTTTCGTACCTTAAACAAATATTTTATTTTAATTAGTTTAAGGATCATATGTGATGATTTCTTAGATAAAACGAAATCTCCTTAAGACCAAACGCAGACTGAAAGATTTTCAATCTAAAATTTTCATGATTGCAACACACCACCATGCCACATAATAGTATAAGCTTTTATGAAAATCTAATCAAAATTGAGATGAAATCCATCTCAAGTGTGATCTCCTCGACAATTTTATCGTTTCTCACTGAGAGCAGGCATTATACCATTTTTATTTTAAAATGCTAGTGCATACCCTCAGTCCATGTACATCAAAACATGTTCGAAATAATGCAATCCGCGAACATTTTTTGCATATTAGAGTCAGTTCACATCAAAGAAACAAGCGCATATTAATAAACTGTATAAAATTATTACAAATTAAATGTAGCTAACTATTAATCCAATTTTTTTTAAAGTAAAGCGGTTTTATTACACGAATTATATGAAATCAATCACTTTTGAAATTAAAAATTTATAACGGGAACAAATAAAAAGCAGTGAAACATCGATTATAAATACTTTGAATCTCTGTAAGTGGAAGTTAGCCCGTTGAAAGTGAGAATTATAATATCTCGTGTTGCCTATCCTCGCAGTAACTAAGCCTGTTCTGCGCTTCTTTTGTTTGCTTACATCATGCACAGTGTAAACAATATTACTCATTTCACATAAGAGTATAATCTTGGATCATATACTGCTAGAAATTTATAGGTAGATTGGCAATGTTAAACAAAAATGTAAATTAAGGTAGTACGAGCGCCAGGCGGTGTTGGGATAGGTATCGACTCTAGCGCGGTAAGGGGAACGCAGTAACCATATGATTTTTTTCAATATATAGATATACATTTAACATTGGCTAGTGGCGGCATTTATTTTTCTTTTAATTAATACACTTTAATTAGTCGGGCAAGTGTAAATGTTTTTGAATTAAATTGATCACTAATATATTTACTTTCATCCATAAGTTTTTTAAAAATATTCACCGACAGATTTACGAGAAAAATACGGAAATGTATCAATGTTTGAAGGTTACCCCATAAGACCAATGTTAAATTGCTCAACTTTAAAGTTAATTATTTATTTAAATGATCGGGCAATCTCCTTCAAATTTTTGGAATTTGTTAAGACATATTTAAACTTTGTATTAAAAAAAAAATCAAGCCTTTTATCAAAAGTTGCCTTGGTGCTCGTACTTCCTTAAGTGTTAAAGCACAAGTCTACTAAAATTACATTGTGGCACGAGTTTAAATAAACAACACATTTTGGAAGTCAGCATGTTGTTGCAATCATATGTTTCCGCTATTATGACCATGCATTTTGAAGATTTTTTACATATTTATATTTACATTCTTTGACCTTTTTTTTTATCAATAATGTCTTGCATTCTTTGTTAATTTACTATTGGACATTGTTCAAACAAACAAGCAAAGCGGTTGGGCTGGAATTACTCCAAAAACTATACGGAACTTGCTTTTCACATTTTATGCACCGCCAGGGCCATTTTTAATCTTTATGAGGATTTGTAATATAATTAAATATTTATATAATTAAATTGTATTTTTATATAAAGGAAAACCAAATTTTCGGGGGAAAGTAGAGATGCTTTGCACATGCGAAAGCTAAAAAGAAGTACGTATTGTGGTCAGTCATTATTGTTTAATTTTTTCAAAATGAATATGTTATTCGGTAATAAATATCGGTTACCTTGGGCATGTGCCCAAAGTGCCCAGTAGTAAAGGCACCGCCTACACATTTCCAATTATGTTTTTGTCAGAAAATCTTATAGCTTGCGGCTGACGTAAATGAATAAAATGAAGAGATGAGAAAATACTTACTCTCTCATATAAGTAAAATATTGTTGTAAAGCTTTATCACTTATAGAACTTTTACAAACTTCCAAATCAGTGACTGGATAATAATGGATGTAGTTTACACACATTTCATCAGTTATGGCAAATCCACCTAATGTTATATTTGAACGTGACATTGTGTTATATCCACATGTTGTAATTAATGCATCTCCCTGTAAAATGAATTCAAAACAATTGAAGATAATAACTGACAGTGTTAATTGTTTAAATTAACAATTTTCGAATTGTTACCATCTGAGAATGAATATTTGAACAATTTATAATCACTAGCATTAATAAATTACATAAAATACGTAATCCATACAGCTACAAAGAGTTATATGTGTTAATTATTATTATTTGGGAATTGTGAAGATTTTAAATAGTTTATGAAAAAATATTTTAAACAAAATTGTTTGAAATGAATCCATGGTATACAATTGAATGATTTTGCTCATTCATGAACTTAAACTCACCTTTTAGGTCTAGATTACGCTACGGAAATTCAGATCACTGTCTCTTTCCGTTTTTTTAGTTACCTTGATGACAGTTACCTTGACAGACGAAGTAAGACTAATTTTAGTGATTCTATGACACCTACGTCTAGTTTTGTATCGTGTACAATATTTTCAAGCGTTACAAACATTGTAATAAATTTATTACACCATTGTATACTCATATATATGTCGAATACAAAAAGAGAGCAAGTTAAAAGTTTATTAGATTGGTTATTACTTAACGTAAAAGTACATTATTTCGGGATGGTACACTTATACGGAAGTTGTAAATTGAAAACAACAATAAGTAATTAAATTTGTAATTTTACATGATACCCCATCCTTTAGAGGTAAAATGTGAACAAGAAAAAGCGGCATTTGAAAAAACGTAATGCCTCAATAACCTCTATCGAACGAAAAATTTATCGCCCAATTCATAATTAGTTTCAGTGAAAATTTGTTGTTAGTGAGTGTTATGATTTAGTAGGAGAAGGTGGCATATAATGATCCTTGAGAGTGAAACAACCCCAGCTCTTTGATCGACTTATTGATGTAAACTATTTAAGGATAACTACAGTTTTCGCGACCAATATGGCTGAGTTTGCCCGAAGTGTGCTACTATGTGCAACATCGAAAAAAAACAATTTAAAAAAATACAAGGCTCATGATCAAGGGCGCTGTTTACCTAGTAGCGTTTAATAAATTTTTCAAACGTTTCATTCTTTATTATGTTCCTGAAAATAGTCCCCGGGATAAAATGAATCTCCAGGAACATTTTGAACATGATGATTTGCATAGTGATTTTACAAAATTTACAAAACCTAAATAAGAGAATTTTCTAAACTTATTTTAAAAAATCATTTTGTATGTCGCGTAATGTATATATTTATTCCGTGCTCCTGATTTTAAATGCATTTGCTTCAATATATTTTTTAGAATTGTAAAGTTATTTGTAACTCCTGTTTTTTTGAATTCAATTATTATCCACTTGATAGATTTATTTTAATTAGTTTTACTCACTGGTAATATTCGAACAGGTTTTTTTAATCTCCGAATTTCTTGAAAATGGGTACTAAAATAATTATCTCTATTTAATTCTGGCAATTCAACACCATTTCGAATATGTTTTGTAAAAACTTGTACACCTGTTAAATGTGAATGGAGTTGTGATCCAATAACTATAATTCCATCTTTTGGTAAACCCTAAAAGGACAAAATTTCAGACATAAAGACCATGATTTGTTTAAGTCACACATCCATAATATCACTCAAGTTATTTTCGATAAAAAATTAAATAAATTATATAATTATAATTATATAAATATAATTACAATTACAATAATAAAATAAGCACTTTATGAAATTTTGAAATAATATTATATAGATAGTTATTGTAATGGGTCGTTTTATTCAAATTTAGATAAAAAGTGTATTTGAATTTTTTGATAAAAACTATTTGCCGTGATCTCCATTTACGTATCATAGTTTATAACGTGATTAAAAGAATGAGTCGACAAAAATGGGATAAATATAATAGCTCAATAATTTCTTACAAATGCTCGATGCACACTCTGTCACCGTTGAGATGAAAATCTTCGATTATTTTTCAAATATAGTGAAATTTGAAATTCACAATTTAAAGGTGAAAATGGAAATCATGACAAAGTATTTTTTTTTTTAGAAAAATTTTTATATAGAGTGTTCAGAATATAAGTGACCAAACTATAGAACCTTGCTTGTATACCATTTAAATTGTGAAATGTAATAAATTAATGGGTTTGATTTAATTTTAAGATAACTTTCTTCTTTTTAGAGCATTTAATTTTTAAAAAAGTCTTTTATTAAAATTTATTTTTAGTGTTTTAGTAAAATTTCTCTAGATGTCGCGGAAAAATTATCTCGAGGCGGTGAAATTAAAAATATTTGTTTACTCAGATTTCGTTACTTGCATAGAAAAAACGTTGATATTTTTGGAGTATTTCCCTAAAGAGTAAAATTAAAAATCTTTTTTATTCTTATTGCATCATTTCACATCAATTGCAAAAAAACCTTAGGTACCTTCTTAGCGTGCACAGAAGAAAAGCTGCTATTTTTGGAGGTTATCCCCAAAGAGCGAAGGTGAAATAAAAATTATTTCTTCTACTCTGAAAAATAGTTATTATTTTCCCCAAATGGAGCGGGGGAGGGGGTATGTACGTTACCGAATTACTGTCGATTGATTACCCAATTTACCAATTTTATGTTATTCAATTGATACCACAATGCTTGAATGTCCTTTTATTCGCCTTGAATATCATTTTGTGCCGGGCGACGTCCCTTTATTAGTCATGATGGACTTTATTTATGTAGGATCCTCATTTTAAATCTTAAGATTCAAATTCATCTATGTCATTCTCAACCACGCCGATGTTTAATCGAGTTTCCTCTTTTTATATACGGCCTCTAGCCAACGTGCTAAATGTCCTTCCGGTTCCTTCAGTCATTTTAAAACTCTGCAACCATTTCAACGATCTATGATCCGTTCGCACTTCAAATTATTTCCTTAAAAAATAATGCCGTTATTGCTGAATGGCCCATATTAGTGCTAATAATTCTTTTTTTGTAAGGCTGTACTTGAATTCGGTGTTTTCACTGTGATAGGCGTAAATAAGCTTTAACGCTTTCACACCCCCCTTGAACTTGACTTAAAACCGCTCCCAACCCAGTGCTGCTTGTGCCTGAACTTCCCCTTTAATTACTTGAAAGTCTTTACGCAATAGGATTCCCAATTAAATTTTTCACCTTTTTTTTGTTAAATTTTGCAACGGCATTGCTAAGGTGGCGAATTTTTTTATAAATCTAGAATAGTAATATGAAAGTACGTAATTAATCTATGTTTGTTGGTGCGGCCAATTTCTTATCGGTGATACTTTCTCTGGGTCTGCTTTCACTTTTTCTGCTGACACGATGTGGCACAAAAATTGGACTGACATTCAAAATAGCTCACAATTTTTGGGTTTAATTTTAGTTTCGCTGTACGAATCCTAGCAAATACTACGGGTAAGTTCAGGTGTTGCTTGAATCCCTTTCCAAAAATTATTATATCGTCCAAATAAAGCAAACTTGTTTTCCACTGTAGCCCAGCTAGTGTTAAATCCTTCAATATGTGCTTGGTGCATTACAAAGGTCAAAAGACAAAACATTAAATTTGAGACCCCCGTTGTCATAAAAGTGTTTTTATGTTGGTCTTCTTCGTGCACCTTGTACTACCTATAACCACTTGCCATATCTATGGTTGAAAAATATTGTTCCATCTAATATATTCAAAATACCGTCAATGCAATGGATAAGCACCTTTCACTGTTACGTCAATTAGTTGACGATATAAAATCGCTAACTTCCCTTTTTTTTGACTACAACTTAGTATTATGCCTGCTTTTTCCATATAAGCCACGATATGGAGGCTTTTCAGGCCTCGTATTACCCGTCTCAATTCTATGCGTTACCGCACTTGTTCGCCCTAAATCTTATGCATTTTTAGATATAATGTCCGAATATTCGTCTAATAGAATTGTGAGCTCATAAACTTGATACTGATTCAAATTACAAAGACTAGGATCAAATGAATTAGCTGAAATTTCTTCATGCTGTTTACCACTGATACTAGCTTAAGTTACTGCTTTACTTCTGATATTATTTTCGTTATTCATAACTTTTTTGAAATTGAAAATTTCCGTACCTTAACCTAATTTTATTGCTTCTGAGTGACAGTTATTGAGTCTGACTGGAATAGTATTTTCACGAATCTCAGTCAGTACATGAGCTGCTGCTATACCCGTTCGTATATATAGATCTTCAGTCGGCTGAACGATTACGTCGTCAAACGTGGTAAACCCAAAAAATAAAAAATTCGAATTTTTTCTAAAATGTTCGAGCTTTGGAAAAAATTATACATGATATATTTTTAGTATTTCAGGTGGAGAATCAGCAACTATAGCTTTCTCACTTAATTTCTGAATTCTCAGTATATGGTAGCGAACAGTAGAATAATTAACTTGTTCTTAATATTTAATATAAATTTTTAATAGTGTAAAAATTACTTACAACTTCTGTACATTCAGTAATGCAGTGTCCAGAAAGGTAAAATTTTTCTTGTTGGGGTGGTATAGCCATTTTATCAATATACTCTAGCCCCAATTCCATAATACCAGCATCAAATTTTCGTAAATTTGGTGAAATTATTAATCGAAATCCTGAACTATCAATCCAATCTTTTAAGTAAAATATAGCCGTTAGGTTATAAGAAATATATTCGTTGTTTCCAAATAACATGCAATTTTGTGGCACGAACACTATTGAATTTAGACAACATCGCATATAAAACCTATTTGGTCCTGTTCCATTTAATCGAGATATTTTTGAAACACTATTGCGTCACAAAATTGCATTTAAATTGTATATAATTGTTTACCTGCTTTTAATTTTGGATTATCGTAGTGCACTTCTATCATAACATATAAATTGTAGTTCGGTCCTCCAATAGGTAAACCTGCTTCCTAAATTATAATTATTATATTTCCTAATCGTAAATAGGTACTATAAGGGCTACAGGTGTTACAGTAGGAATAAATACCACCAAATGGTAATTACAAAAGGCGGTACACAATTTTTGTCAACTCATGCAAAATCATTTGCGTCTGCAGTCTATTTATTACATATTAAGACAGTACACGAAGTCTCTCAACAAATGAGAAGCGCAAAGAATCATCGGCTAATTAAAACGTATGATATGGCATCTAAATATAATTCAATCGGGATAGGTGGAAAAAGGTGAAGTGTATTACCCGGAATCAAGATTTTTATTCTTACCTAAAATTTTTCGTCATATGTTCAATTTTTCGAATAAAAAGGCCCTTTTTGGGTCGTTTTTCTTAATGTATCTTGCCATACCGAGAACCATAAAGTCAATCTGGAACGGCAAGTCATTCTTTCTGAACTGGGCTCAAATTGAGTTTTTATAATTTTTATTAATATTAGATTAAAGAAACATTGGTGACAAAATTTTGTTTTAACGAGAAATTTTAGACATTCTCAGGAATATATTTTGTTCTCAGTAATATATCTAGCTATTTCGAATTTCTAGTTCACTTCTGCGTGGTGTTTCCTGAGTAATACTAAATGACCCGAATGAATATTACTTCACGTCACTGTCGGTGGGCCATGACGAATCATACGTGAATATAAGGCTACACACAATCAACACTTCATCCTAACTTAGAACATGATCTTGCAAGTACTCTTCTTAGCAATGGATGAATATATATCAGTTTACAAGAATGTTAAGTCTGATTATCTTCCTTTCTGTATACCACCTTTACCCAATAGCTATAACTAACCTTTGGATAAACAAATGGTAATGCACCCATGGCCCATGCAGCTAAGACTTTTTTACAAACTTGTGTATCATTTGGACGTTTATCACTGAAACAGCTACCTTCGTAATCTGAAATCACTTGTGATGGCGGCGCCATACACCTGTAAACTTCCATGTGGTGTACAAGACCTTCATTTCCTTTTGTGATAAGTGATTCAAACTAAAATAACATAAAATGCATTCCAATCGACTTAAAATGTCTACCCGCTAATTTAATATATTTGAATTTCTTACCCGGGATATATGATATTTTCTCGTATGTATTTTTTCTGGAAGTTTAAATATTTTACACCAATACGTAGTATCATCAGCTGGAACGTGAACATTGTCAACTAAGAAATCAAGATTCCATGATCCAGGTTCCAAATTAAAATCGACATCAGTATTTTTTAACAACGTTGTTCGCACCATACCATGTTGTGCACCAGAACTTTTTAGTACATTTAAGCCTTCTATATCATATAGTTTATTTGTACCGGAAACCCAAACCAAATGAACTGTCCCATCCTGAAAATAAATAAATTTCAAAATAAGGTATGTGAGAAATAAATTGTGATGGACTGAATGAATGTCATTCAACTTTTATACAAAATATTTGTTTTTGAATTTTTCTTCTTTCCTTGATGGTTGGGTCTTGGTTCGATCCATTAATCCAACGGACGAATTTTGCTCATTCACGCAATTAAACGCACTATTTATATCCAATATCCGTCACCAAAATTTAGCTCGAAATGAATAGAGCACGATATCTCTTTTTTTTTTAGTAGTTTAGTCTTGATGATAGACAGACAGAAACACAGACATACAGAAATAGATTCATAAGATAATTCTATGAAAACCTTTTACCAAAATTTTGTTTGTGGCTTGAATATTTATTAGATTGGTATGTCTCAGGGATAAACTCCTTTTTTCATGAAAAGAAAACCTGATTCGTGCAAGTATCGATTATAAATTCAAATGTATAGGATGTACGCAGCTTAAAAAGAATACACTGTTGTCTGCCCCAATAAAGACCATAAAGAACAGTCACGAACATTCGATGACGGTTCAAATTTATCAAGATGCAAACTTGAATAGATGTAAAAATTTACCTCTATTTTAAAATCAGATAAATCACATGTCGAAAATTTCCTCTTGAATGAAAATTTCACAACTTTATTTGTAACAATTAATTTGAAATCAGTACAATCTTGTTGAATATCTCGCCGCAAAATTCCATAAGAATCGGCAAATGTGTCCTAATAAAACAATATATTAGTTAAAATTTAAATGGTTATAAAAATGTCTGAAAACGATAGAATATCATGACACATATATCATCGTCTTTGACGAGAAGATAAGTCTCTTTTGGGGAAAATATTGATTTGAAAAACATTTACAAAAAATTCTCATTTATGATTTTCATATTTTTTTTAACGTAAATTTTTAACCGTTTCTCAAAATATTCAATTGAATCCAGACATAAAAACAACTCTATTAAATTTAAAAAAAATTTACTTCTAACACAACTGTGTCATTCCAATAAGTCCAAAGTACACAGTAATCAGCCGGTGCAAGTTTACCATAACTTGAAAAACCAAATGCAAACCATTTTGCAAAATCTTTGTAATAATGTATTTCGAATTGCAATTCATTTTTAGTATAGTCTATTTTCCAATATAATTTCACATTACCAATATTATCTAATGTTAAGTCAAATATTTTATCTTGACCTTAAAATGAAAAAAAAAAAATGTTTTAGAAACAAAATTTATAATATTATCTTGTGAATCCACACTGAGTACTGACTTAAATAGACATTATATTTGATATGTTTATATATACAGACTGTCAATTGTAACCAAAAATTGGAATATTTGGAATATCTGCAATAAATCGTTAGAAAAGTCAGAAAATTATAGGCGACAGCTCATTTGACGCTGAATAAAATTCTGAGAAAGACGTTTTCTTCTGAAAATAAAACCTGCAATTGTTATGAACAAAAAACTGAAAAAATATAGCCTCAGAAATAAAAAAAATATTTTTAGATAGGTGGTAATTTCCTTAAAAAACCAACATCGGGAATTCAAGCCCTATAATTAATTATGTTGATTTGCCGTTGAAAATGGGGTTCCGTGAAGCCGTTTATACTAAACCGCGTCGCCGCTACAGAGAGTTAAATAAAAAAAACACTACATTAAAGTTAAAATAAATGTTCTAAAAAACTTAAATACTTGGAGAACTTGTTATATAAATACTTTTTGAAAAAGTTTATTAAAAAATTATTTATTAAAAAATAAAAATTCAAAGTATTGTTCTTAAAAAGGTTTTCTTTATAAATTTTTCAACTAATTCATTTTGTTATTGTGGAAATGTTTCAAACATATTTTTTTTATATTTTTTATCCCAATTGCTTAACCCGCTATGGTCACATAGTTAAACTTTGAATAACAAAATTGATATAAACTTTTGGAAAATGAATTAAATTTCTAATTTTTTCTTGAAAATATAATGTTTAATGAGTAAAATTGCGTTTTTTCTCTTTTTAAATAATGCTAAAATTAAAACGTACACAAATTTGTGTATAAAAATAAGGTACCTGAGGAAAATAAGGTCCACCTATCTTAATTGTGCTATAAATGCTATATTTGTTGGATTTTAAAGATAAAATCAAGCTTTCTATAAAGTTTATTCATTTGATTTATCATAAAAATCTAAAAAATACAATGCAAGGGGATATTTTTACAAATATTTTACTTTTAAAAAACTCTCTTTTTGTGTCGTATTTAACCGCCATAGATTAAAAAGGCCTATCTGTAAAACCTGCCCTTTATATTCGAAAAAACAACTTATAGAATTTTTAGGATACATTTTCTTTCATAATTGTCCTCGCTGTTGGCAAAAAAAATATCAAACTGTATTGTCTTTTTAAAGAGAAACTAGGTAAATCAAAATTAAAAAAAAAAAAAAAAAAAAACCAATTTCTCTTTCTATAACAAAAGAAAACAATTTATTTATTTAAAAATGTTTAATATGGTCATAGGAGATAAATAGATTTAACGTCGTTAACGCATATGGTTATGGCCACGTTTAATATATGATTGTCATCGAAATCATTCTGGAATATTTATTATGAAAAACTTATCGCACAGTTTTTTCAATTCCTGAAAATCATTTTAAAATTAATTGTATGCAAATAAAATAGCGCCTCTAGATAAAATATACATACCAATATCTGTGAATCATTTCTGGTACATAATCGTTTTTTTGGACTGTATTCAATATAGAAACACGAACCAAACGTTTCACGCTTTTAAAAGATTTAAAAAGCTGTTAGTGTTTTTCTTTTTCTATCTTTGCCAAGGATGTTACAGGCTTTTTCGAGACCATTTGAGGTTATTCTATCGAAATTAGATCAAGCAGGCTAATAAGGTCCACTCATGTTTACAGTGGGCCTTATCAGCCGGAGGTCTAGATCTTAGAAAAAAAAAACAAATTAATATGTCCAATATAAACAAGAATTTGTATGTTAAGATAACATTAAAAATTGAGGTTTTATTTCATCAAAACTTATAAAATGGTGTTATTATTGTCAGTTGGCTAATATTTATTACTTATAAGATGAAGTTACTAGAGGCTTCGTATTTATTTCATTGAGATTATACCAGCTAAAGTCATCTATGCCGTAAGGAAATTTTTTCAAAATATTATTTAGACCTGAAATTTTGAATTTTAATAGAACGGTTACACTCACAAAATTATTCTTAATCATAGAATTAAATTAAATTTATATTAAAGTATATTATTATACACTGTATATTATAATTCAATATCAATATTCTTAATTATATTTTGCCCAAAAAAATTATTGAAAATCTAACTGGTCATCTTAAAAATTAATTGGATTTTATAAGTTTCTATTTTTTTCCAATTCTTGGACGTGTAACATTTCTAATTGATCGTTAGAAGTAATTTTCGGAAATAAGATGCTCTAAAATATAATTTATCTATAAAACTGTCTTATATTATTATTTTTAATAATTAAAGACGTACATAAATGATTTATTTAGATCCCTTTTATTAATACAAATTGTTTAATTTACAGAAAATTTGGGGGACTTTTAATTTAATAAACAATTAGCTCTATTATAAGTCAAATAAGTCACGTTTCAAAATATATTATTTTTTCATCAGGCTTTTTTTATCAGGCAAAATTTTATTTAAAAAAAATTTTTATAAAAAAAACTAATTAATATGATAACTAACAGTGTTGATTGTCTAAATACCCTACTTGATGCTCAACAATTTGAGTATCAACGATTGAACTACATTTAAAAATTAACATTCATAAAATACGATTAATATTCAATTTATATAATTATAATAGTTTGTTATATAATAATATGTGTACATTAGCTGATCGATTTTATAACAGGCCAAAAGAAGAAAATTTTAATTTCAAATGGAAAACCTAAGTCGCCTGTAGCAGATAATTGATGCATTAATAGCTCAACTAATGCTATTGTGCCTTTTCTTCATCTTTCTCTGCTCCTTAACAAACAATTTTGTGGTACAATTTCATAATTCGTTTTTTGTATTAAATTAATAAAAATTGTTTATTATATTTTTCTAATCGACATGTAAGAAATATTTGTGGACTATATTATATATTAAACTTAGTCTAAAGCTAAAAAATATTGAAGGCACTAATAAAATTTTGTTATGTGTTTAAAATTTTTCAAAAAATACTGAGTATTTCTGAAGATAGTTTTTGAATACATTAAAAAATAATATTTTAATGGAGTAGCACAAATTAAAGCTTAAAATATTGACAAATTTTTATGTTTCAATATTTGTTTAATATTGATACTAATGGCTCCTTATTTGATTACTTTACAGTAAATTTAAATATGTTTTGTATACAATGAAAAAGTAATACATTTTGAAACGTCACTTAAAATACTGTTCTTTATTAATTCAACTAAGTTCCCCCAATCGACAGTAAATAATTTAGTGTTATGTTTTAACAAATATTTAATTATATCTGAATTTTACCTTACATTGATTAGATTTGAATCTAATTTTTAAGCATTTTTAATTTTACATTTAAAAATTTAAAAAAAATAATAATAATGTAATATTTATAAAAAAATACAAATCAAGCATATCTTGCAAAAATTGTACTAATCTTTATAGTTACCATTATCAAGTGAATGATATTGTCGAGATTCGGTATCAGAATATGCATGACGATGATGATCTCCATGATTTTCATGGCGATCCCAACTTGATTGACAATAAACTAATTTAGTGAAATATACAAAAATAAACAATAAAGTTATAATTCGAATTGTAATCATTTGTAGTTTTCGTTGTTATTAAGTAGATTGACAACAATTAAATGAAATACATTCAAATAAGTAATGCCTTTATATATACTCGGTTCGTAGCGACATTCAAAACTGCGCATATAACTAAATACGGTTATATACGTATAGTGGAAAAGTAATCATATATGGAATATTCATTTTAAGTTTTTGAAATAAATGAAACACAATCAAGATTTTTAATTATGATAACAATTAAACATTTATTTTGGTTGTTCATATATTTTTAATTTTAACATTACCACCAAATATTCCTAAAAAATTAAACAATTGCCATTTAAATTAAGTCTTTAATGTAAACTAATCATGCCTATTTTGAAATTGAACTCTACACAATAAAACCAAAAAAAAAAAAACAAAAACAATTGATCAACTTTATTGAAAAAGAGCATATTTATAGAGGGGAAACGCATGTCGCTAAACTTAAAACCGCTAAGTTGTTACGAAATTCATCAAGCTATTTTAAAGACTAAAAGTATTTAATAGTCAAACTATCTTTGGTTATTTGTATTTTTTAAAATAAAAATATTTATTTTAATTTTTGTAATTATTAAAAGTTTCATATGATGATTTAAATAAATTATATGTATAAAAAATGTTTATATATTGTACTAATTTAATTTTTGTAACACTCAACTGTCAGTCATAGTCTTTAAAAAATTCTGCTGAATTTCAGAACAACTTTAGGGGCAAAAAGTCTTGCGACATGTGTTTCTATTCTAGAAATATTATCTTTTTTAAAAAAATTTAATCTTTAATAGATCAGGGGCTTTTTTATGGTAGACTAGAAAACAATATAAACAAATCTATCAAATTGTTGATATTGTTGCTTATTATTTGCATTGATATATTTTAGTAACAATTTATTTTTAAAAATAATATAAAATTATTAATTTTTATATAATACGTCCACTTTTGTGCTTATACTTAAGCAAAATTGTTTTCGTTACAAATTTATCAGATTAATGGAATGTATTGAAATTAAACAAAAATTAAAAGATGGAAATTTTTTCTAATAGACACCAAACTTTTATAAATTATAAGAAATAATTATATAATCCAAATGCTAAAACATCGCGTCTTTCAAGCGACCGTTATAGATTTAAACTGATACATAATCCACAATTATATAATTTTTTTTGAAATTATTCAATACCCATGTATGTACAGAAATCACTTTTGCGTTTGATTTTTTTCATTTATTATTTATAATATGTTTGATATACTGTTTTCCAGATGCCTTTTTAGTTTTTATCCTCAAATTTAGCTCTAACTCCGCGCCCGTAACTCTGTAGTTATTATAAACTATGTATATAAATTATGTTCAGCTGCTAGCTAGGGACCACTTCTAGTAGTACTTGTGGTTTTGCTGGCGACATATTAAGTTTGTGATTTCGCATATTAGTAAAAAATAATATAGATACAATCTATTGTAAATTCTCTAATTTTTACTATTGACAAATTAACAAATTTTGAAAGTACACTTTTTTTAATTCAACAAAAAAATAATATACAATCTATTGTAAATCATCTAATTTTTTTTATTGAAAAATTAATAAATTTTGAAAGTACACTTTTTTTAATTCAACAACATTGACTTAAGAATAGAACGATAAAAAGAAATGGTGAAAATTAACATACCTTCGACCATGCGTCGATAAAATAGTAAAAGAAGTTAGAGAAAGCTATGTTGGAAATAATTTGAAAACAGCTCCCACGAGCAGACCCAAATTGAAACACCAACTTTGAAATAAAAATGATAAAATTATCAACGAATAATAGTCGGGAATTTATTGCATTGGATGTCAAAATTGCTCGAAAAAATACATTGGAAAAAGTAAACAACAAATTGGTATATGATTCAAAGAATGTATAATTTCATAAAATTAAATTTGGAAGAATTCATAAACCATATGTAGGTATAGCCGCTTTCTTTATCGAAAATGACCATAAAATCGAATTTAAAATTTTTTAAATGTAAAAGAACCTAACCCTACCGAAATAGATGCATAAGAAATCATCTATATTCAAGGACTTTGAAAAAAACCATGAATTTAGATTAAAAACCTATTACAAAATACTTACCTAAATCCTAAAATTCCTAATTTCATATTTCACCAACCATAAATCTCAAATCCATATCCAAAATTGTACATCGAACCAATACTGTATCATAGCTGATGTACCTCTACGCTCCTTGCTAGGACCCCACCTATTTTTATATATATCAACGATATCCCGAGGGATTGAGCTACCGAAACTGCTCTCTTCGCCCACAACACGTCTATCTACTGTTCCTCTTGGCAACTGAAATAAATAAAGTTTTGACTTGCCTTCAATACCTATTATCCATGCTTGAAAGATATTTCAAGTTATGGAAAATCAAAATTAAACCCACTCGAAAGAATAAATTTTCCTTCTACCCACTTGGACTAATGTTTGGCACGCAAATTCAACAACCTCAAAGTATATACAGAACTAAAACTGGACACAAAAAGCGTTTGGCCCTGGGAAACCAAGAGTAAACTGGACGAACATTTAAAGCATCGGCTTTACTAGTTCTGTATCCGCCCAGTACTCACGTACGCAGCCCCATTTCGACCCATGTTACATTTTGCCTTCTAACCGTTGCCTTCGAGTGATCTCGAAAAAACCTTTAAAATTTCCGCCTGAAACTCTCCGCCGCGAACTTAGACGCCCGAGTATCCACAACTTTATCCATACAACCTCAAAATCCTTTTCCAGTCTTCTCATAAAAATCCTTTCCGCTAAATCAGCGAACTGGGTCAATTCGACTCACGTGCGCTGCTTTTCAGGAAAAAATTCCCATGCCACACGATGTCGATTGCATCTGATTCCAATGTAATCTTAATTGCATATATTTTCTTTTTAGGTTAAGTCATATATTTTCTTAAGTTTGTTATATGGACGACTTATCCACTCGCATAGCTTAAGTTTTAGTTCAATGGTTTTTATTTTTTAATTTTTTCCATTTCCAAAACGATGTATTAAATATTATAATCTCTATGTAACTAGTATATAAGATTATGTATTATATATAAAGCTCAGGCTAGGTGCTATAGTGTTAAAGTTGACTTGTATTATTATAATGATGTATCAAAGACTTATTAAAAAAAATAATATATTTTTACAGACCGTCAATAAATTAACAACAAGAAACATCTCCTCGGAGAATTATTACGACTAGCTAATTCATACTAATGATGACTCCTTTGTAGTCGAAATACGTATTTATAAAATTCAAAAAAATTTGATCTAGGAAAATGGGACAAAAATCGAATTTCATTGTTGAAGGTTAGTTTCATGCATACCCATTTGAGCATGCAAATTTGTAAAAATGAACTGAATTTTTACTGCTCGGATTACACGTCCAAGTAATTTCTACAATTTTTACTACTTAAACTAGTACCTTAGAAATGTAGCTGCCTGAAAATTTGTTTAAATCACTTTTTGCAATGCCTAAGCAGACAATCAAAGACCTGGCTGCAGAGTAGTAGTATTTGCTCTCTCATATTCATGACAAACTTTTCCCGATAATTTGTCAGGTATTAACTGCTGCAAAAATGTTTTTTTTACCTATTTTATTCTGTTCAAGTTTCAATATTTTCCAAATATAAATAATATATAACTGAGTTTTACCTCCGTTTTGTAATATACATGTTTATAACAAAGGTCACCCGCATCATTTTTTTTGTTTATTTATTATTAACTACTTCATAATGATACATTAAATTAATGGTGAGGAATTAGTAGGAAAGGCTATTGAATGAAGACAAGAATGGGGTTTGGTAAGAAGTGCTGCCGTCTATTGAAAGGAAAGGTAAGGTGCCGAAATAGATCTGGAATTGTGAGAAGAAAGTTGCACAAAATCTCAACTTTCGTTCTTATTCATGTACATAATGCATCTTATTCATCAGCGGTCTAATCAATTAATCTACCTGATTATTATAATTGACAAGCTACCGCTGTAGGCATTCGGCCTCCAAAATTAGCCAAATACTTAATCGTAATGCATTAGCTATCTCAGCTAAACAGTTGGTTATTTAATACACAAGTATTTATTTTCAAAATAGACAAATTTAAAGGCTAAAATCTAGCCAAAGTTTACACCACATATATTTTTTTGGCTTATATATTTTCTAGTAGAATCGTTGGTCACTAAAATTAAATTTTCTCGCGTTATGGAAAATGCTTTGAAAAGAGTCATCGTGTTGAAAACATCTTCAAATTATAACAGATAAAATTTCTCTTCATTATCAAGAGTATGGTCAAAATTATAAATATTCCAGTTTCATCAACAAAATTGAGAAAAAGTTTCAGTGAGAATTATTTCAATTCATAATTTTTAATGTCCCTTTTCAAAAATTTTCAAAAATTCCAATTTATTGATTTCCATCCAATGTGGATTAAAGGGGTTGTCATCAAATATCGGAGTTTTAAGGTCCTAGAACCCATTTCTAATAAGCATGTAAATAACTTCTAAACGGCTATATCGAACGAATTAGGGTTTGAAGCGTTTTAGAATATTCTTAAAGGTTTCAGCCGAAAAGAAAATTTATTCATTTTATGCAAAATAGTGGGGCGGTGTTTTGCAGAGTTCCCAGTTAGATCCGGCTCTAACCTTAAGAACACTAAGGATTTAACCTCAGAGCACTAAGACTAAATCCGGCTCTGATAATATTTTCACTTATAGTCAAATTAAAATATTTTTATAATATGTCAGTATGGCACCTACGTATATAAAAATCAAAAAGTGTCTCCTTTTTCTGGACCTTGGGGTGGCACATTCTGGCCCTTGGGGTGGCACATACTGGCCATTTATGCCCCTTATATCAAAATACACGGAAATTAAAGTAAAAACTATAGATTTTTTGCAAGAATTCTTTTTTGTAGAAAATTAAATTTTCCATAAGAGTACGTTACTTATAAATATATTTCGCCAATTTCAGTGTCCATAATAACTACGGTGGAACGTTACAAACCAATTTTTTTTTTTTTTTTGTTTACTTAGTACTTTATTAAATTACAGATTGTGGTTTTCTAATTTGTTATTGATTAATAAGGGGTAGATAAATTTATGATATTTTATGAAAACTTTCAAGTATTGATAAAATATTATATATGATGAAATGGAATGCAATAAACGTTTAACACGTACATCATTATATCCCACTAAGAAGAGCATTCAGGAATTTAATAACGAATTCTTGAACAATTGTGTGTGTTGATGGTAAACCCATGAATGTTTTATTCTTCAAACTTTATTCATTACACAATGTTTCAGTACATTTAATGATGCATTAGGATTTTATCAAACACAGAAAAGAAAAACAAAGACAAACAAAGCAAAAAAAAATGGGTCATTTGAATTTGAATTTAAATTTAGTTTGAAGTATTTATTGTAAAAAATTAAAGTAATTTCATATAATATTAGATATTCATGTTTTGATGTATGCTTTTATTCCAATCAAAGAGGATTCTAGTTAGTGAAATTTCCTATTCCTTATTCTTTTTAAACAACATAAGCAATATTCATCATGGCATGGCTTGACTATTGCTAAATAACCAGCATCAAAAACACACATTACACATTATAATTAAAAATGAAAAAATTATTTTTTTCGTTCATATATTGAATAATTTATTGTGCCTAAATAGTACACTTAATTATAACCTTATGATATTTAACAAATTTTTAACATATAACCAAATTTGGATAAAATATAGAAGATACGTGTATCTTCTAAGGAAATTACATCGAAAGGCTTAAATATTTTAAATAACGAGGACAAGCAGTGCTTTCGTTTGAATTAATTTAGAAATATTAAAATTTTTTAAAATGAAAAACTTTTTTCTTTACCGTAGTGGGGATGTTTATTTCAAAAAAGATAATAAGCATAAATAAAAATAAACAAGAAATAATCTGTTTTTCAAAGCAATTTGTGGTCATTATTTAATTAATCATCAATCATCTTTATTTTATAATTTTTAAGTTACATATGGACTTTGATATTTGTTTTCCACTCTTTCCTCTTGGATGCAAGACTTCTCCAATTTTTTTATGCTTTAGAATACCAATCCAACGTTTCTTTGGTTTTTTGCGTGATCTTGTTTTGATATTTAGCTCAGAAAACACAACTTGTTGAAGTGTTCGGGTGTAGGTCAATCTACTAACGCGCCCAGACCATCTCAGTTGCAATACGTTGCTGATATTTTCTACTAACATTATGTTTTTCTGCCTCTATGTTTCTTCATTTGGAACCATATCATTACATAAGATTTTAAAAATGTTCCTTAGGCTTTACACGGGGAAACTGATTGTCTCTTTATATCTTGCCCTGGTATATAGTCAGGTGCTAAGAACTACAGTTCAATACATAATAAACTATCTGATACGTGCATTCAAAATATCAAAAAAATTCAAGCATGCGGAAAATGGATTTCAGCAAGCAATAAGAAAAGTGTAAGATAACTGAAGAAAAAGAGAGGTGAAGAACTTCATATATTCTTAGGCCAATGAGATTCTTATAGATTACATCCAAGGATCGAAAGTATTATTGAGCTGATATAAAGATTACTTAACACAATTGTAGATAGTAACGGAGTTTGTAGTTAAATATAGAAATAATCACTCACTTATCAATAGATTTTATTCAGATGGCACAAACCAACTCCAACGATGTTAATGTAGCACCACACGCTGAACTACCAAGAATGCCATTAAATGATAAATCGCCAAGCAAAATATAAATTAACATGGTATAAAATTTCTGAAGAATTATAATTACAAGAAGAAGAATTATAAGATTAAAAGTAAATGTGGGAACTTCAGGTGATATTTATTACTATCAGTTTCAAGCAAGGTGTTCTTACGTATAATAAACTCTATAAGAATATAATCAGAGCATTAAGACTGTGCTGAGAGACACTGAATATGGATCTACGGAATACGGAATCTGTCAGAAGCGATTAAAAATAGACATGATTTTCACAGCAAGGTACTTTATTTATATATATATATTTATTTATTTATTAAACTATAAAATCACGTTAAGTATTCTACAAGTCGTGTTTAAGAATAGCATCTATTAATGAATATACTAAAGGGTAAAGGCTCTACACTTTAAAATGATTATATTGGCTATTAGTGTACCTTATATAGTAAAGGCGACTATAAATTTGGAATATTTTTTTATTTTTTTTAAATTCAAGTAGAAATAATTTTTTACGAATTTAATAACAGAATCGTAACAGCAATCAAGAAAGGCATCAAGATGAAAAACGTGTAATAGATGTGGAATAGAGAAGATATATGCGGAATAGAGAAGATAGATGCGGAAGGCAGTAATAGGAAGAAAGCAAGCTCCTCGATCCATGATGCTGATCAGCTTTGAGTTAGATTTTCGTTATCAAAATTCACATTCTCAGGGCAGGAAAGATTTGATATACAATACATTAGGATGTGATGAATATAATGTAGGGCGTAATAGAACGTCCAAATATTAATTAAAGCATTAAGAAAAAAAAACCAACATTTCTATATTTAGTTACTCAATAATTACAAGAAATGAACAGTTTTTCGAAATTAATGAAACTCAAAAAGTAATTTTATATTGAATAAAATTTCAAACTTGCTGAAGATTCAATTTTTTGATCTGAATAACATTATTTTTACACCACATTTAACGATTAAAAGTATTAAATTTCCTGAACATTGTGTATACATACAGTTTATAATGTTTTACTTATTTCTTATTATTCTCATATATGAATATAAAGATCGTAAATTGTTTTTGTCGAGTTTTCATAACAATAGAAAATTTTTTTCGAAATAAGTTGTAAATTAATTAAAATTATTAAATTTCAAAAATATTATAACAGCCTCTTCTGGTATTAGGAGTATCAAATTTTGGCATTTCTCAGAAATAAAGAAATAAAATGGTAGTTAAAAACACTTTTCTTATAGCCTAATGGCTGATTTTTGAGCTAAATAACATTAAAAAATTCTTAATCCATACTGCCAGGCGCCTTAGAGCTCAGCTCCTTTACCTTTGGTACAAAATAATCTTGACTTCACCTTTTTCTGAATAACAATTCTAACATTCACAACTTTTAGTAAAAGTTTAGTTTTACTAAAAATTGACTTCACTTTTTGTGAATAGCAACTAACAGTTTTAATTGTTTAATATTGTAATTTTGTAATTGTAATATTGAAAATTTGAACTATTTGTTAAACAATTCGGCGTAACAGAAATCATTTCGTTTTCATGCCCTCTTTCTCTCTCGGACACCGTATCAAGAGTCTTAGAAATTTATTCATATCTCCGATGAACTTACATAATATGACTATCTAAGTTTAGTTAAATTTAATAAACTGCAAGATGTTTAAATACGCGTTAGTTATTCAGTGTGCTAGGCCCCAAGTTAGTGTAACAACAAAAAGTTACGTCGACCCTCCAGAATTTAATGTAGATCAGGCGATACATTAATATGTAGCCTATTAAATCTCCATTCGAAATATTATGGTCCACTGACACTGGAAACAGACAAGACTAACAACATTTCTAAATATGTAAATTAGAGAATAGCAAGCAAGTAAATACTTTAAATATTGTTTGAGAAATTAATTGTTTTTTTAATCAATGATATGAAAAAATAATCATCTCAATTCGAAATATTATGGCCCACTGACACTGTAAACAGACAAGACTAACAACATTTCTAAATATATTAGAGAACAGCAAGGGGCAAGCAAATAAATACCTTTTTTAATCGATGGTATGAAAAACTAATGATATCTCCTGGAATTGACTAACAACGCCTCATGGACAAATAACATTTCTAAATATTCAATATAGAGAATAAGCAAGGCATGCTAGTAAATACAATATTTAAAATAATGTTTGAGAAATTAAATGTTTTTCAATCGAAGATTTGAAAAAAAAAGTTACCTGTCTTGGAAATATTACGGTCTACTGCCATTGGAAACAGACAATACTTACAACATTTCTAAATATGCAAATTAGATTGTGCAAAATTTGTAATTCAATCCGATAAAAATCCAATTCAAATATTTGAATTGGTTTTAATCGGATTGTATTGTTGTTAAGTGGAATTAATTTGCATTTTAAAATGGAAATTTAACTGAATTATACATTCAATGTACATAGTTTTAATGTTTTAACTATTGCCTATACTAGAATAATATTATTTAAAATTCTTATATTTAAAATTAATTAAAATTTTGTGGCAAAATTGGTTGTTTTTAATGTTTACTTAATGAGGTAAAATCAATTAAGCTTATTAATGAATTTGCTTCTTCAGATTCCATTCGTTATTAAGTTGTGCCTTATCCTAAAAAGTTAAAAATATCCACACAAATATAACACCTTAGTCAAGCAATGCGTAACCAACCAATTACGACATCATTGCTCATTAGGGTCACCAACCAACCAATAGACCTGTAGCTCATCAATATGGTTGTCCATATATTATGTATGCAATTTAATGCTCATTATATTATGATACATTCAGTTTATACTATTATTAATTTGGATAAATTATTAAAAGTGTTAAAGTCAGTTTAAACCACAGCAATGCGCTGATTTGTTTAACTCATAGCCAAATGATACACATTAAGAGGTCACACCCCTCTGTCGATATTATAAATAATATCAGTCTACCAACTTGTATTATTATTTTCATAATTATAATTGATGGAGAGGTGCCGGAACTGTGCCATTAACGCTCCTCGTATATTATTTATGCTATAGCTCATTATATACGACTGTGTACGTTTGTCAGAACAAAAACTCAAAAGGTAACAGATATAACTTCAACCGAACTGTTAACAAATTTCATAATTTATCAAAATTAATAAACATATATAAACCTTTATTAGACTAACGTTTATCAATTTAAGAAATTTTTGTCTATCAGTAAGTCGAAAAATAACTAAACTTTTTTATGTATAAACAGAATATAAAGTCTAATTTCCATGAAAAAATATACACAGAATAACATTTTTTAAACTCAGCGTCTTGTATAACTAATTTACGACTTATTGGTGAACGAAAAAATGCTCAATTTATCTGGATTATTTTAACTCATTTATGATAATGCAGTACCCTATAATTATGAATCCCTGAAGCTTCGTAAACTTACATAGGTTTTTAATTATTTTGCGCGTGCCAGCTATTAAACCTACTTGCGTTCTGAAATTTTGTATAAAATTAACAGTTTTGTTTCATTCATGTACCGAAACTCAAAGGTCGCGATAATAACGACGATTGGGCGTTTACTATCGAGAATATGCTGATATCTGAAGCAAGAAGTTATTAAACCGACAGCAGCGGCTAAACCACGAGGTAAACTGATTTTGACGATAAATCCATCGTTATTTGTGCACATAAAGGAGACAAGGAGGAAGATTACTTTGCTTCGTCACTTGACTTCTATAAGATTAGAAAACTGTAAGAATATGATTAATTATGTGGCTCAATTAGTGGAAACTTCGCAACGATTATGTGGTACGAGTTTTATGATTAATGATCGTTGTTGCTGGTCGGTTTACCTGAACGTTTCACGCCTATGATTATGGACATCGAATGTTCTGGAATCCTTATAACTTCCAATATGATTAAAATAAAATAACTCGACATGGAATCTGTTGACGTAGTTGAAAAGGAATTAATACAGCATTAGTTGCAAAAAGTTGGCAAAAAATGAGAACCTGTAGAAACGTAAAAAAGGCGAAAACGCTAACTCGGTGAGATACAAAATAATAAAAATAATTCATAAACAAACTCCGAATGGTTTTCTGACTATTTCCATGATTGACGGAGATGTATGGCATAGGCGACTTGGATATCTAAACAGCAACGATATGAACAAAATGAAACGTGGACTAGTTGAAGGGATGCATTACTCAGACACCGTTGTGGCAAGTAAATCAAACTGTGAAACATGTGAAGGTAAACATTCACGATTACCCTTCTACAAAATCACACGAGCTACAAAGATACTTAGTAGATCAAATAGTAGAAAATCACCAGGTTTCAAAAATCAAAATCTTGAGAAATGACAACGGTGGCGACTGTGGTAATGATTTTGAAGATTAGTTGAAGTGTGAAGGCATTATACATCAATTTAACAGATATACACCAGAATAGAACGAACTTAGTGAAAGGTACAACTGAACCATTGAGTAGAGAGCAAGATGTATATTATTTGAAGCAATATGGAAATAAATTTTGTCCGAAAGCTGTAACTAAAGCTGAATATCTAAAGAACAGACCCATAGAGTCAGGCATCGAAAAGACTGCATATGAAATATGGAGTAATAAAAACCCAAATTTAGGAAATAGGATACAAAATCAAAGAAACAAATACTAGTTGTTTTCTGTGAAAACGTTAAAGGATATAGAATTTACAATCCGATAAAAAACATTGTTACAACTAGTAGAGATATTGTAATACTACAGAAGAAATAAGACATAGTTGATGTCATTCTAGAGAGCACACAGATTTAGTGGGGGAGTCGCCAGAGAAATCTGTGGTGAATAAATGTTTTGATCAGGTTGAGAATAAAAGCGAACAGGTAAAAGATGTTGCCAATTGTCCCCTGAGATCACAAGACATTTTACACTTACCATAGGAATACACAGATCTCAGAGAGGCTGCAGATAATACTTATTTACCACCTATGGTCGATGAGGAAAATAAAGAAAATTGCCAGAAAAATATTGAATATACCAAATGTACATTGACTTAAAATGTACCACCTTTGTTGAATATCAGATATCATATGCAGTGACTATCAATGGTCTTGAACAATCAACAGACGATGACAGAAAAGCTGCAGTCATTTGCTGGGTTTGGTAGAGATTGTCGATGCTCCACCAAACGCGAGTGTGTTGCAATGTAAATGGGTAAATGAGTAAATTCGATTGTGACGACAAAGTACGTGCTAGGTTGCTGGCAAAAGAGTTTACGCAGAAAGCCGATTATCAAGAAACTCTCCATTCTCACACATTCGAATTTGCGAATATTGTTGGCTTTGTGCGTGCAGTTAAGTCATCTTGACGTCACAACAGCTTTCCTTAATGGTTACCTAAAAGAAAACTTTTTTATGTATTTGCCGGAAGGGTTACATTTCAAGAATCCAAATAAAGTTTTGAAATTAAGAAAGGCTGATTACGGATTAAAACAATCATCACTTGCTTGGTATCAAAAAGTAGAGCAAGCATTATGTGATTTAGGATTTATTAAGATTAACCTAGAACCTTGTGTTTTTATAAAAAGTCATAGTAACAATTAGAAAAAATAGTAAGGGTTTATGTGGATGATTTTATTATGTTTTCAAATAATAGGTCAGGCATTGATGTAGAAATTTAAAATTAAAAATGCGTGTCAAGTCAAAATATATGGGCATGAGAATTAATATTGACAAAAATTAAATGAAATAATAATAGATCAAGAACATTACACTGAACAACTAAGTTTGATATGCCTAATTGTAATTTTGTGAAAACAGTTTACCTTACCAAAAATTAATAGGTATCTTGATGTATTTGGCTGTTTTGATCCGAGCAGATATCGTCTATTCAGTTATTTAAGTAAATTCAACAATTCTTATTCAATTGTTCACTGGAATTATGCTAAATTGGTATTAAAATATTTATGGAAGCCAAAATATTATTGCTGAAAACATTTCAAAGCAAAATCAGAGCTAGAAACATTTTTTGATGCTGATTGGAAAAACGATACTATTTACAGACGGTCAATTGACACAGAGTGCAGTTTCTTGGAAAAGCAAGAAACAAAGAACTGTTGCTTTAAGCAGTTGTGAATTTATTTAAAGAATTTAGAGTGTGAAATAATAAGGTTATTTTATATAAATTAATCTGTATAGTGAATCTCATAAACGTTCAAAACATATTGATCTTAAATATAAGTTTATCAGAAATGCAATTAATGCTAACATGCCCGCTGATTTATCAGGGATAAAACATTACAAATTTATGAAAACTCTGGGTATTGTTAAAATTTATTCTTGCATGCTTCATTTGTATAAGTATTAAATAATTTTAATGTATATACAATTTGTTTATGTTTATATAAATAATTAGAAATGAAGTTCAGTTATTATTTGCCAACCTTAAGTTCATTATGTTCAACGAGAAGGTATTGAAAATATGTAAATTAAATCTTAAAATAAAATTTGTCCGAATTAAGTCTTTCGATATCTATTAGTAAAACAGAATTTATACATTTTAAAAAGCAGGATGTAAAAATAATAAATTAAAATTGGAATGAATATAAAATAGTGTCCAAAAACTAGAATTGGGTCTGAGACATACGACACCGAACAACGTGGTTCTTGCAGAAACAAAGACTCTCTGTATAGACCACAAGGCTACATTGTTAAGCTTAAATTTTTATATAAAAACTTTATCGAACTATAGTGCCATTTCTTTTGACACAATTTTCCAGAAACTTACTAAATGGTCGTAAAAAAAGGACGAACTTAATGAAAATTTGTGGAAAATTGCACTAAGTTTGAAAAAATATATGAAAACAGACCCTACTTATCTCAATTATAATTATTCATTTAAAATAATTTTTCAAAGTGTTGAAATATATCTCAGTTCCGGAAAACAAATTCACAGTAGTCCTAATCCGCTCAAAGCCTTCGAAAAAATGTTTGAGAGTATCAGAAAAAAAAATCCCAATATATCAATTAAAACTTCTATATTTAAGAAATCACGAATAAAGTTTCTGAATTTTATAAAATACCACAATCAAAAACCTAAGCCGTGGTTTCACGCTAGTAAATTTAAAAGCAAGCAAACAGACACAATCATATATGTCGCGCCTTTTTACTTCACAAAGTGAAAATTTTTCAAAACCCACATTACAGAACAAACTATGTGAACTAGACTATACAGAACAAACACTGAATCATGTGGTGTGGTAGTGTCCTACATCAGAGTTGCCAGATGGGGCGATTTATCGCGAATTGGGCGATTTTTTCTATAGGTACGATCCTTTTTTTAAGTTTGGGCGATAAGTCGCAAATTGGGCTCTTTTTACTTTTCAGCGTTGGCAATATTCAATATTTAAAAACTTTGTCTAATAATCTGTTGTACTCTGTACTTTTTAGTGAGAAAAGTAATAAATTGAAATTATATAAAGACGTATAAAATCTATATTGTTGAGTTTCGTATTCACTGTAATATTATATTATAAGATAATATACAAAAATTTATTTTAGCTCTCCAGAATTTTAATTAAAAAAATGTATTTCAAATTACGCGGTAAGTTCAAGTCTGTTATGTAGAGTATTTTAAAACGTTCATTGGGCGATTCTTCAGAATATTTTGCGACTTTCGATGATAGATGGGGCGGCTTGAATAAAAACTTTCTGGCAACTCTGTCCTACATTAGAAAATAATAGACATAAGTTGCACAACTGCTTCACAAAAGATCTGCCTTCCATTTGACATTAACACTGTTTTCATCTATCCTAATACCAAATCAGTGGACACTGTTTCACACAATAATATATGCAATATATTCAAAAAACGCGACGACCAATCTTCCACGATTACATACAATTATAAATACAATAATTTTATGATGTATTTTATTATTTTTTTCTGCTTAAAATGGATGTTTAAGATAGATTCACGACATGAGTGATGATAATCTACTCAACATAAACATAAAAATCAAATATTTAATATTTTTAAATAGTTATAAAAGTGTCGCATTTATTTTGAGAAGATATTTCCGGCATACGTAAATAATTTTTAATTGAAGATTTTGACCCGTATACA
Organism: Chrysopa pallens; assembly: GCA_020423425.1. Lineage (NCBI taxonomy): Eukaryota > Metazoa > Arthropoda > Insecta > Neuroptera > Chrysopidae > Chrysopa > Chrysopa pallens. The sequence goes on along the minus strand of CM035592.1, from coordinate 104,745,876 downwards.
ATCTACACACGCTGAAACCTCTATTCGCGTTATTTGCACCTAGTGTTACATATAAAACGTTCGCATCAAACTCTGTATCCACCATAATGAGAATAATTCTGGTGGAGAAGCTGTAATCATTTTCTTGGCCACTGGTCTCAATACGTATATGTATGTTTATTATGTATTTCGATCGTTAGCTACATCACCAGAATACACAACCTCCCATCACCAATAAACATTTATTTAAAGTTGACACAATCTAGAGGTTTTAGTAATTTTTAATAAAAATAAGATTCAAAATAACGAGGACGTGAGGTGGTCTTTCTGTAAATTTCCATATATAAATAGCATCTTACTAAGAGTAGGAAATTATGCGCGTAAAAAAACTGTAAATTCGTATTATACAATTTATACAAAATTAAAAACCTGGTGAAAGGTGATAAAGGCCTGTCAAACATGTGTCAAGTATGAAAATGTTATAATTATTATCTTGAACAGTAAAAATGCCTGTTCAAGATGTGTACAAATAAAAATAAAAAATCATATGTCAAGTTCTAAAAACAATTAAAAAAATTATATACATATTTAGTGAAAGTTATGGGTACTAATGATTCAATAAAAAAGGAGCAGAGTTAAAAAAGAAAAAGAAAACATACGCATATATAGATATATATATATATATATATATATATATATATATATATATATATATATATATATATATATTATATATATATATATATATAATATATATATATATATATATATATATATATATATATATATATATATATATATATATATATATATATATATTTATATCAAGAGGGGGAAATGCAAAGGGACTTTCGGCACGGTGCGGGGCTCGGAACAGAAGATGTCTAGAACACACCCGCTAAAACTCTAAACACTTGAGGATACTCCATTGTACCCCGCGCGGGAACCAAAAGAAACCAAAGCTTACCTTGATAAACATTATTCGGACTCTGCACCAGGATATCAACCATTCAAAAGTAGTTTGCTAAATTAGAACTAGGTGAAATGAGCACCCAGGACGATGCACTCAGTGGACGCCTCAAAGAGGCTATTACCAACGAAAACATAAGAAAAATTCACCAAATTTTTGATAACCGTATAGTGAAGTTGATTAAGATAGCTGAGACCCTTAAGATATCAAAGGAACGTTTCGGTCATATCGTGCATGAATATTTGGATATGCGGAAGCTCTGTTCAAAGTGGTTGCCGCGCGAGCTCACATCGACCAAACACAACAACGAAACGATGATTCTAAGGAGTGTTTGGAGCTGTTCGATCGTAATAAATCCGAATTTTTGTGTCGATTTGTAACGATGGATGAAACATGACTCCATCATTTTACACCGGAGTCCAATCGACAGTCAGTCGAGTGGATGGAATGCTCGCTGGACGGAAATTTTGCTCCGATGAAGAGGTTTTCAAAACCAGAAAATGTATTTTCTCGAAAGCCAAAATATAAACCTCGAGAACCTCACACTTTTTCGTTGTCCTTTTCACGTGAATATATTAAAACTATACCTGAAAATTATGCATTTAAATAACAAGAACCCTACACAAATGAGATTAGTAGTTTTTTAGAAAATCTTGGACATACAAAACTATCTCGCTGAAGTCGGTTATAAAGAATTAAAACGAGTCTAATTATAAGAATTCAAACATTAGTATTGAGTATAATATAATTTGTTAAATTGAGTTGCAAAATTGAACATATGCACACAAACTTTTTTACTTTAAATCTTTTAAATGAATATCGATATATCATGCGGTTAATTTTTATTTCATTTTTTTGTTTATATTTCTAGATAAATTTGTGTATTTGAAAAGTTTTTTTTTCGTTTAATTTGTATTTCGAATCAATGTTAATTTTTACGTCTTTCACAATAAAATTTAATTTTTTGTTTTCACATTGTGACGATAGGTCAGACCATCGTCAATGAACTTATGTATAGACAATAGAAAATATTTGTACTTTTGTTGATTGATGGATTCCTATTTCAAATTATTTTTTCTAACACAGTTCAGTGAGTTTCGATAAAAATTCTAAAATTAAAATAATATCTAATGTTTTCACATTCCATTACTTAACTCAGGCAATAATATATTTTTATATGCTTAATCAATAATATTACATAATCGACTCGATTACGATATCCGTGGCGCCTCGATTTTTTTATGGATTTTGGTAAAACAAGCCAAAATAATACGAAAATGAAGAATACCAATTTTCGAGTTTTCGTCTATTTTTCGAGTTATACATGGGTTGTTTAATCACAGGTTGAACGTGGGGGCCAAAAACAAACCTGACACATGCAAACTATACCCCATAAATATATGGGTAGATTAATCACAGGTTGAACGTAGAGGTCAAACACCAACCCGACCCGTGCAAACTACACCCCACAAATCCATGTGTTAATAACAGTCGAAAATGGCGTACATGTATTTTTAATACTTGTATTAAATATACAAGTGTTTATTTTTTTTAAACGAATTAAATTTCGGGTATTTATGCTCGAATTGTGTTTAAATTATAATCATTTAACAAATAATAATAATTAAATCTTGTAAAATTTTTTAAATTGTGATATTTATGTGACATAAACACGGATATCGTAATCTCCCCACATAATCAAATTTGAGTAGACTATAATTTGAGTTATAGAAAATTTAACACACGAAATAAAATAAAATAATTTAATATAACTAACATATATAATACATGGGATTGTATAAAAATGATAATTACGTAATGACAGGCTTAGACCAACTAATAAAGTTAAGCAACAGCAGTCACAATCTGTATTTGGATGGGTGACTACCTAGCTTTACTGTGTACTGTTGTTGTATAATAATAATAATAATCCACTTTGGTTAATAGCTATATAGATAAAAATAGCTAAAAGCCAGAAATTAAAAAAAAAAAAAGATAATTTAATTGTGCTATTTGCATCACCTATTATATTTAATTACCTTTGTAAAATTACCTAAAAAATTCAATTTTAACAATTGCATACAACTTCATTATTATAAATCCATAATTATAATTGAATTTTATAAATAAATTTTCTACTGTGGTGCAAATAGAATACAACCATTTTTGTACAAGACAGCAACCTTAATGTTCTAGATAACAACCTAATTATATAAGAATAACGAAATATATAGTATCGGTATACTAATTTAATTTAGAGAACTATTTAGAGATGGCATTAAAATTCCATAAATGTCATGGTGCTAAAATTTACATTTAGTTTCCCTTCTGTTTTACCGATATATTCTCTTTTATATATGTCTGGATAATATAAGATTAAAATTAATTTATTAATACATAAAAAATTTAAATCGTTTTACAAATGGAAAACAAATATGATGTATTTTCACAGTATTTATCAAAGCTACGAATCCCCGGGGCACATGATAAAGTTTACAAAGACGAATGTGTTTATTCATTCGATACACCGGTAAAATATTAATATTCGCTATTGAGGTTATGTGTATATGACTTTGAAATTTATTTTTAGGAATCCGAAACCGGGTTATATGTAAGTTTAACTACATTTTTAGGTTTTGGTAAAGATTTTGTTGATTTTTATTACAAAAAAACTGGAAATGCAGTGTTCTTACATATTAAAAAGACTAAGTACGAGGTATGTTTACACAAAATTTGGATTTTGCTTAATACCTTTTTGAATAACTAAAATAACAATGTTAGTAACTTTTTCGGCTTCAAAATTTTGCAACTTTAGATATTAGAAATACGTTTTATTAATATAGATCGAATCGCCGCAGCAAGGAGATGGCCCAGAGAAAAAGATTACTAGACTTGCAATTGGAGTTGAAGGAGGTTTTAATCCAGAGAGTGGTGGTACAAAATACGAAGTTATCGAAAATTATTCCGTAGTTGTTTTACCAGATTTTGTTACTTTTAATTGGCCAGATTCAAATTTACCAAAAGTTGTGAGTATCAAGCTAACCCCCCTATTTTCAACTAAATATTTAAAAAAAAAAAAGTGAATTTGTGTTTTGTGCCGAATTCATTATCTAAAAGTAAGTTAATTTAGGTTAGCGAATCAGTTCGTGGAGTTATAGAATCACAATCAGCTACAAAAGTAGCAGAATTAGAAGCATTAGCAGGAACATGGGACGGAGAAGCGAGACTTGTTTCAAAGTAAGTTACAATTTTTAGTACAAATATTTTTTATTTGCTTTCGTCCCAAGCGTAAAGAAGTATACGAAACTCTTTGTGTTAAATAAAATCATTATAAATAAATTGATTTTATTATAAATTAGTAGATTTTTTTATTTCGTTAGAATCAGCAATTGTTGCACGATTACGATGTTCGTGGCGACACTGTTTTTTGGCGAATATTGGTATTCTCCGTATTAGTCTTATTTTGGAAAGAAGCCAAAATAAGACTAATATGGAGAATACCAAATTTCCATCACACTTTTTTTTATCACGTCATCAGTTTTTAAACACAAATATGACATATCACATGAGTAGTGTAATCTAAGGTTAAACGTAGGGGCCAAAACCCAACCCGACCCATGCAAACTACACCCCATAAATTACATGGATAGTATAATAGGTTGAAAGTAGGCGCCATAAAAGTGTCAATATCTCGAAAACTCGAAAATTGGTATTCTTTGTTTTCGTTTTATATTAATGAGTTCAATCTGTATTTTTATGAACAAAAATCATTTATTTCAGAACAAATTAAATGAGCACACTAATTAGATTATTTTCCTTGGCTAGTAACAACTTTAAAATTAACGCACACACTCTGGTATTTTTAGACATGCGGATTCTCTAGTTCAATTGGATAATGGAATTAAAATACCTCCAAGTGGATGGAAATGTGAAAAATGTGATCTTACTGAAAATTTATGGCTAAATTTAACAGATGGTTCAATTCTTTGTGGTCGTAAATTTTACGATGGTACTGGGGGTAATGACCATGCTGTCGAGCATTATAAAGAAACTGCATATCCATTAGCTGTAAAACTTGGTACAATCACTAAAGAGGGTAAAGCAGATGTTTTCAGTTACGATGAAGATGATATGGTCGAAGATCCTAATCTTAGTAAACATCTATCGCATTTTGGTATAAATATTACGCAAATGGAAAAGGTTATAATAAAAGTTTTTGAAATTTAAACGTTAATTATTACATATATAAATTTTTTCATAGACTGAAAAATCCATGCTTGAATTAGAGTTGGATTTAAATCAAAAAGTTGGTGAATGGGCTGCATTACAAGAAAGTGGTGGAGTACTTAAGCCTTTATATGGTCCTGGTTATACAGGAATGGCTAATTTAGGAAACTCATGTTATGTTAACAGTGTAATGCAAGTAATTTTTATTATTCCTGATTTTGTTAAACGTTTTGTGGATAAAGCTCCAGAAATATTTAATAGTAATTACGTCGATCCAGCAAATGATTTTAATGTTCAAGTGTGAGTTTTCATTAGTACTTTAGTACACAATACTTTAAATAACTGAATGATCCTTCTTGTAGAAAATCTTTCATTTAAATAAGTTAACTAGTAAATTAAATATTACAATATTTTTATTTTATTAATGATTATAATGGCAAATTTGAACTTGCCAAATTATTTTAAATAGGAAAAGGTCCCTTGTCTTAAAACGTCGTAGCTTATTAAAATTGCGATGTTTTAAATTGCTACTTGTAATGCTTATAAATAAGAAACTAATTTTGTTAGTAAATGAATTTCTCAACTTCCATTTGTAAATTAAATATATTAAATGGTTAGTTGTCTCATTTCCATATTATAAGATTAACCGGAATTCGTGACTTCAAACGTCAAAATAAATATACTTTTTTCAGACTTCGTCAGAAATATATTTTTCTTTGAAAAAATATTGTTTCTGAAATAAAATGCCGTTAGATTTTTTTTGATATCTTAAAAATTAAAATTTCTACGACTATTTTTATAAAAAAAGTTCCATTTTGTTTTTTTTTCTTAACAATTTTTTAGTATTTTAAAATCAAAAAATACTAAAACATCTATTTTATAAAATAGATAATAAATACTAAAACTATTTAGAGGTAGTATTAAATTAATGTTTGGCGCCGGTTATGAATCGGTACATAGCGTAGAACACAAATGGGAACTGTTTTTCTGTTTGGGGTCCGTTGGACCCCGTGTATCCTCAACGTAATTTTTTCGAACTGTGGCCTAAACGGGTTAATGAATTAGAATTATAAATTTAGAAATTGAAAAGAAATTTTGATTATAATTGTTTTAACACGAGTTTTTTAACTTCGCATATAATAAAGAATAAATTTGTACAAGGCTTTTTTGTGGAATATTTTCATACTCCAATGTGATTAAATTTTGATGATTCATTCTATATTTGGAAATGACTATGGTACACTTATTCTAAAGTAATTTTTTTAATATATTTTTAGTGCAAAATTGGGTGCAGGGTTACTATCTGGTAAATATTCAATACCTCCTCCAGCTGGGTCTCCTGTAGATGATGATTCGCCTGGTATTTCCCCACTTATGTTTAAAACTTTGGTTGGAAAAGGGCATTTAGATTTTAGTTCAAAGAAACAGCAAGACGCTCAAGAATATTTTTTGCATTTCTTAGATTTAGTAAATGTAAGTACTCAACATTATATACTCAAAAATGATAAACATTTTAATCAAATTTTGATTTTGTAGAGGCATAGTCGACACCAAAATTTGAATCCTGCGGATGCATTCAAATTTTGTTTGGAAGAACGGTATCAATGTGGAGTCAGTAAAGGTGTTAAATATTTACAGCGTAGTGATTGGTTATTGCATTTACCTATCCCATTACAAGCTGCTACAAATAAGGAGGCTGTTGCAGCGTATGAAACAAAAAAAGCTGAATTGGAGGCATCTGGCAAAAGAATGTATGTGATTAGTCGTATTTTCCAAAATAATCTTTGTAAATATAATTATAAATTATTGCGTCTTTATTTTGGAGATGCGAATATAATAATTTTCATGATCGAGTGAAGACAATTATATAATTCTTTTACAGAAATCCAGAAGAAATTGTTCGCCCAAGAATTAAACTATTTTCATGTCTTGAAGCATTTACACAATCAGAAATTGTTGAGCAATTCTACAGTACAGCTGTTAATGGGAAAACTACAGCTCGAAAAACAACAAGATTGGCTAGTTTTCCAGATTATTTAATGATTCATGCCAAGAAATTTATGTTGCGTGAAGATTGGGTTCCAATTAAATTGGATATAGCCTTAGAAGTTCCCGATATTTTGGATGCAAGTAGTTTACGTGGCACTGGTTTACAACCAGATGAATTTCTTTTACCACAAACCAATAACCCCCCACCAGAACCAACATATGATGAGAATATATTATCACAATTGGTAATTATCCATAGAATATTTTCATTGAAATTGTTTTATAAATATGAAATCCTCTTATAGGTTGAAATGGGTTTCCCAGCTGAATCATGTAAACGAGCCTTATTTTTCACACATAATAGTGGCTTAGAAGCAGCTACCAATTGGATTATGGAACATATTGCCGATGCTGATTTTTCAGATCCATTTGTTCCACCTGGAACTGATAATGCTTCTGGAAATTTTGTACCTGATGAAAATGGTATCGAACTTTTATGTGGCATGGGTTTTACTCGTCCACAAGCAATCAAAGCTTTAAAAGCTACTGACAATAATATAGAACGTGCTGCCGATTGGATATTCAGTCATCAAGATGAATTGGATTCACCTGATGATTCAAATGCGCCACCTGAATCACAATATCGTGATGGAAATGAAAGTAGGTTATTATTTTAAGACGTTCACAGTTTACAATAGCTTTTCCTGGCGTAATTTTACATTCTTAATTAATAAACCCCATCAGAAATTTTACAAAAAAAAACTGTTTATGTTGATTAAACACTCAACATTTTAATCGAAAAAATACCACGGGTCTCGTATAGCCGCATTTTTTCTAGCGATCCAAGTTTCCCAGTTAATGCTCCGGTAAACTAAACTTTGATGATTTAGGAAACACTTTTTTCCATGTGGCCTATATTGATAAGTCATGAATTTATGGGCATACAGGAACACCCTTTACTCCTTTCGCCAGATCCTAGATAGCGTGTGTTTCCACTGCATGGTTCTACTAATTTTTCATACTAAGGAGTATGTGAAATAAAACCACCTTGACCATGAGATAAATTACTATTTTTATTAAAATTGATATACAAAGATATTAATTACAATTGACGTGCCTGTGAGACATTCAAAGATGTTTCAAAATTATTGTATAACCAAATATTATTTTTTATTTTAGAATATCGTTTAGTGGCGTTTATATCACATATGGGTACATCGACTATGGTGGGACATTACGTTTGTCATATTTTGCGTGATAATCAATGGGTAATATACAATGATAATAAAGTTGCCGTATCCGAAAATCCACCCAAAGAATTGGGTTATTTATATTTATATGAACGAATCGCTAAATAAGTTGCTATTAACATTTTTTAATAAAATATTCTTTCTTTTTTAATAAAATTAATATTTAATATTGTAGAAAAATTGTTTGTTTTCAATAACTATCTATTAAACCTATTTTAGTATATGTGGTTTTGATTTTACCGAAATGGCTTCAAAACATAACCATCTTAATGATAGGGATGCTTACTATATTTTGTTTCAATTGAAGCGTTTTTATTTTATGAACAAGGTAATTGAAATTATTTTTCAAAATTTTTTATAAAGTACAAAATGGCTGTTCAAAACTCCTAATTAGACAAATATAATAGTACTTGTTGTTAATGTCCATAGAGATTATATGAAAAAAAAAAATATTGTAAGAAATATCGAAAAATAATTTTTGAGATCTTATAAAATTATACTTTATTGAATTTTATTAGTAACATTTTGATGTGAAACAATACAAATTCAGTACCAGTAAAATATTCAATTCAAATTTTATAATAAATTATGCAATTGGGTTAAACGCATGAGATGAATTTTGGGAGTTCAAAGCCCTCCACTTTATGTCTCTCTTTTTCTCAACTCTGTTCACATTAATATATATCTGTTATTTAGATAAATTGTTCAAAAATTTTAGCCGAAAATCATGTTCTGAAATTCATTCTTGTGGCGGATCTACTCTCATGTTCTGAAATACTGAAAACTCGTTGTAAAACCTAATGGTTTAAGCTAATTAACTTTTTCCATTCAGATGAAAATCCTTAGTGGAATATGGGAAACGAAGGGTCACATCTAATAAATATAATTACTGAAACTCCGAACGCAAAATTAATTATATTTATTATATTAAACAAAATAATTTAAAACAAAATAAAAATATTCTTCACTTGATGAATGTAAGAAGGGGTGCGTGCATTAAGATCTATAATTTATGTGATTATAGACCTCATAAGTAAATTTCATGATGTTGTCTTTGTTGGAGATAATAAACTTGCAGCTCTAGCCGAATCAAATCCTAAAGCTAATGTTAACAAACGTACGACACTCTTCATTTCTTGCGGTTCATTTTCTAAAAAAAAAAAAGTAAATTATGTTAATATCTTTTTGTTTATCTTGATGATCAGAGGAAATTAATTGCTAATGCATTAAAAGTGTGTTTTTGCAACAAGTATTGGGTTTAAGTCTTTCACTTAAATATGCGATCTGCCGAACATAATATGAACTGTGAAATTATCCTAAGTTGAACAACATAACAGCTGATGTGTCTTGTCCATACTGGAGTTATAAATTTAAAGTGTCAAAATAATTTATAATTAATAAAAATTTAAATTTTATTTATAATATCAAAAAATAAACACCGATAAAAACTGAAGCCCACGTTTTATTTATTCAAAAATTTTAGTATTTACCCTGACCACTAGTTGGCTATGGTTGTTATTTAAGTGTTTAGTGGTATTTAATGTGATTACCAGCAGTGATCAACATTAGTTTTTTAATATCAGTAAATAATGGAGGTATGAAATCTTTCATAAGACGAATGTAACTATGGATTTTTCGATTGAATGTGAGTTAACTGTTTTATGTATCTATGAGTTTGTTCCTTCATCGATGGAATTTACACACACTTATAAATTTTGAAAATCAATTATTCGTAAATTACAATAAATAATATGATTTATTATTTTCTCGCCAAAGCGGTTTATATTTATTTATTATATTATATATATTTATTTATTAAACAAAGTATGTTCGTCGACGAATGTGACGAGTAATTGACTTTTAAAATCTATAAGGATATGTGAATTCCATCGATAAAAGTAAAAAGGCATATAATTGATATATAAAAACAATATTCAATTGTATAATTCACTTTTGTATTCGTTTTATTCAAAATTTCAGACCTCCATTCCATGCCGATTTTTAAAAACCTTAAATAAGAACTATAGATAACTAGTGATCAGGGTAAGTACTAAATTTTTTTTTAATACATAAAAAGTGAACTTATGAGCCTCTCTCTATGGGCGTTTACATTCTTTGATAACATTTATTATTTAATGAAAACAATTAAACAATATATACATTTAAAAATTCGTTTCGAGTAATTACTGCTTCTTCGCGTAGGTGAAGTCACGCCCCAGGCAGATTTCCCAATAATAATAGATACAATAGAATAGACGAAGTTTACAAATAAACAAAATTTTAAAGTTAAATAGTGAATTATATCTGATAACAAAAAATCATTATGCTAAGTAACTTTCAATCATTTTGCTTACAGAATTTAGTTAAATTAGTACATCTCAGTGTTATTTAGTTGCATAATTTGTATAATAAACGAAATGAATCAACTCAATTTTGGTGTACGAAAGTACACCAAAAAAGTACGTGGTGTTTTTGGTACGAAATTTTGGATGTAGATTCGTACTCCCTAAATATATTCGAAGAGGTTTATAATTCAGCTTTATTAAAATCTATTTATACAAGGTGATAATAAGTATTTCGCTGTAATTAATATGTTTGAAAATCTGTCAAAAATTAAATGAATACTACCTTCATTAGTTGTAATTTCTCGTTCTAGTTTCAATTTTTCTTTTGCCATTTGTGACATACCCTCTTCAATAGTGCCTGCACTAATTAATCTATAAATAGATACTGGACGTTTCTGACCCATTCGATGACATCGATCTTCAGCTTGCTTATCATTGTATGGATTGAAATCAATGTCATGTATGATAACAGTGTCGGCGGCTGTTAAATTTATACCTAGACCACCAGCCTTGGTGGTTAATAAAAATACGAAAATCGACTTATCTTCTATATATTGGTCGATTAATTGTTGCCTAAAGTTTAAATACAATTAGATGCAATTACAAAAACTTTTTCATAATTTTAACTTACCGAATAACTACTGGAGTATTCCCGTCTAAACGTAAATATTTTATCTGTCTTATATTTAAATATTCTTCCAAAACGTCCAACATTATAACAAATTGGCTAAATATAAGAACTCTATGTCCTTCTCTTTTCATTTGAGGTAGCATTTCATCCAATTTTTCGAATTTTCCTGATGCTAATATTTTTTCGGGAGGTAATTTAAAACTACTAATTGACTAAAAAGAAAAAAGAATCGATATATATATATATATATATATATATATATATATATATATATATATATATATATATATATATATATATATATATATATATATATATATAATTATCGCTTTAAAATTAAAAAGCTATATTTATTTAAGAGAAACACACACACACAAATTCAATGCTATTTAGTAATTATTATTTATTCTTTTGTATTTAATAAATTTTATACTAAAACTAGTTTTAATTAACATTTTGTGAATATTATGTTGATTATTCACAACTATTTTATTTAAACGAATCAAATATCGCCTATTATTTGACTGATTTCAAATATGTATGAATGCGTAAAATTCATTTCTGATTCATGAAAGGAACATAGTTTCTTATAGTTCATTATTTTTTATTTAAAACTAAGAAGCATACATTTCAAAACATGGGCTAAGAGTAAGAAAAGTTATAAACATTTAGGATTTATAATTCTGATGTTATAAATTTTAAGTGCCTATCCTCACCCAAAAGTTAGTTTAAAATGAAAATTAGGGCAAGATAAACGTAAAAATTAATTTTTAGGTATTTTTATTTCGATGTTTGTACTCGATACTTGGTTATTCGATACTTTTACTTGTATTGGTACTTTTTGAAAAGTATCGAGTAATATTCAAAAAGCGTAAGTATCAGTATGGTATCGAAAGAAATATACTTTTACTTGCTAGCTGTCTATATACCATAGTTAGCTTTGATGTCATTGTCGATGGTCGGTTTCCAATTCACTAAGACATTAAAGTTTAGGAATAACATACAATAATGAATGTTATACACGACACACACACACAATGAGTAATGATAACTTAAGTTGTAGTATGGTTGTTTTGTTTGTCTGTTTACAATTGGACTATTATTATTGTTTCGAAAATGAATATAAATAGAGAGATATATAAATATAATCATTTTATTATTAATACTACTTTTATTACGGAAGGCTTAGTACTGAAATATAGCGCTAGCACTATATAGAACATTTATGACGTCATGTTTTATAACACTTATTTTTTAAATGCAAGTATAGAAACGCATTAAGTGTTATATGAAGACGCTAAAATAGCACCTTATAAATAAATAACAACATATTATTTGATGAATTATGAATTTAATTATTTTACTTAATATTTGTTGAAATAAAACAGTACATTTTGTGATAATACGAATCCATTTGCTTTTAGGGATAAATATTTTGTATAATATAAACTGATAGACCAGAGTAGAAACCTTAAAAAGTGGAAGAAAATTACAGTAGGATGAAACCCATTGGAAACCCAAGATAATATGATAAAAATGAAAGGAAAAATAAATTACAGGCGATCTGCGTTCGGGAAGTAGGAGGGGGTGAATTTTTAAGGATAAAACACGGTTTATTTCGATTTCCGACAAAACTACAAGTCCTATGGAAAAAAGTTGAATGACAAAGTTGTAGGTAATAAAAAAATCTACAACTTTTGATTAACACTTTTTCCACTTAACTCCAAATTTTTCGATTGAAAATTAGGGTACTATTTCGATATTTATTCAAAATAAGATGAAAAAAAAATATTTTAAATCAAAAAAATTATAGTGTATTTGGAACATAAACAGGTAAGTTTTCACCAAATTTCGGAAAAAATAAAAAAACCAAAAACTTGGTTATTTTAATTTTTTCCATAAATTTTGAGGTTATGTGAAAAAAGTGTAAATAAAAAAGCTGTGTTTTTTTACCTACAACTTTGCTATTTAACTTTTTTGGACTTGTAGTTTTGCCGGAAATTCAGATAAAATTTACCCTTAAACACTCACCCCCTCCGCTACTTCCCGAACTCAGATCGCCCGTAATTTATTTTTCCTTTCATTTTTATCATATTATCTTCCGTTTCCAATTGGTTTCATTCTAGTATAATTTTTTTGTTTTCAAAAATTATCTACTCTGGTATATGAGTGCAAATTAATAATTTTATCTTGTCCAACAGACAAAATATACTTTTAATTAATACTCAAAGAGACTGTTATATATTTTTCAATAAAAATTTACAGCATTTTCAACAGTTATCTTTAGATAATCCCCAATATTTGCTCCATTTAAAGTTTGGTTAGGTAACATCGATTATTTATTATAATACAATAAACTAAGTAAAAAATACCATGGTCAGTGATTATCTCTATTAGTAAATATTTATGCCCCTTTTTGTCCTCCAAAGTAATGACTTCGCATTGAAATATTCGACTGATGATTATTCTATTTTATTGTTTATTTTATAAACTTTAAATACACACTATTTCCAAAAATGTGCATTGTAATTATGTCTCTTGTATGAAAATCTAATATAATAATGCCAAAGCTAAAATATGTATCTGCAAATATTATATGCAATTATGTAAATTCTTTTACGCATATTCATTAAAAAATCAGAATGAAGTAATTGATTCTTTAAAAAATCAGAATAAAGTAATTTGAACGAGGAGATTTGGAACAATTTTTTCCTGTCCAACATACAAAATATAATTTTAAGAATAATTTTAATAATAGTATAAGATGTATTGGCTTAATTTTATAAAATAAGTCTAAAGTTCATTTCTGTTTATTTACCCTGACATTGAAATGAATGAAATTAATATTGACGCTTGAAAAGTGTTATAAGAAAATAAGTTAAACTCTTGCAGAACGTCATTACTGCCATAATGAAGAAATGTTGTATCTATTGCAACGTTGCTACAACAATTAGGAGAAGTATACCTAGAGAAAGAGGTTTTTCCCTTTTTGCTATCCACAAATAATAAATATGTCCAGAAATTTTTTAGGTTGAGCATTTAACTGAGTAATACTATAGGTGAAAGCTCTTATGTATTTGACAACGTTGCTTACGAATGTAAAATTACATACGATTGTTGTCGCATCATGATGGAATTTTTACGATTTCAGTATTTGATTATGCATATCTTACACAGTGCGATTTCGTACATGTAATTTTCTTATGGAAAGTAATCTCTATCCGTATACGACACATCAGTTGCAACAATACCATATATGTGATAAAAGTATAGCATGTATTCAAAGATATAAATATTGCAGGATATTATAAGCATTTACTTAATACTCGCTACTCTTCGTTCCTTTTCTTTAAAGCATATGTATGTATTTATAAAAATTTATGATCTGCTTTATAAGATGCACCTATTAAGCCTGTTCTATATGGTTCAGGACATGAATCTAACCATTTTTTGTTTGTATATAAAAAAGCATTGAAATGTTTTTATTTTTAAATATTAAAAATAACATTATTTAACTCTCTATCTTTGTCATAAACATTGATTTATATGACTGTATAAACAAGAATAAAAAAAAATTTGCCCATATGATTTTAAGAACGAAGGATTTTAACAACGATTTTTTTATCACATGTATGATTTCAAATCACGAAAATCACGTCGTGTGCGACTATACATTGGTTTCCATAAGCAAATCATATGTATAATATCGCCGATTTCACACAAATCGCGTCGTGTGCGATGTGCCTAAGAGTGTTAACTTGACTTTTATACAATTTTCCAGTTTTAGCACATACTGTTTAGGGGTAAATGAATGAAAAACAGGCATTCTCAAAATCAGAAAAGTCTATGGAATTCTTAATATTATATTCTGTATGTTAGACAGGATAAAATTGTTCCAATTCTCTTTGTAACACTGTCTTCTTCATTCTGATTTTTTTAATGAATATACATGGAAGAATTTACAGAATTGCAAATAATATTTACAGATACACATTATAGCTTTGGCATTTGAAAAATAAAATGAAATTGAAGAGAAATGACATCATAGTTACAGACATTACAAAATTTGAAATATAATTTTTTATAAAAAAAAAAAAAAAAAACATATAATCAAGCGTCTACCCTTTTTATCTGATGTGTTTCCTGACGATCTGAAACAAAATTTATATTTTACCCCGTTTTTATTATCTGGAAGCTTATTACTAAAATATATATATATATATATATATATATATATATATGTTTTTTTTTTGCTTACAGTTAATAAAAAAGGGGTAAAATGTAAATTTTGTTTCAGATCATTCACACAAAAAAGCGAATGAATAAAGGTTTAAAATATAAATAAGGATGAATAAACTTATAAATTTCGATTTTTTCCTCAATTTCCTAGATCAAATTATTTTGTATTTTATAAATACGTATTTCGACTACAAAATAGTTATCATCAGTATGAATTAGCTAGTTGTAATGATTCTCCGAGGACCATTAATAATTAGAGTTCTCATTAATAATTATAAAAAAAAAAAAAAAAAAATGAATAAACTTACTTTATATTCCTGAGTTAATTTATGAATTTGATAATCTGACATGAATGTAAGATCTTCAATAATATAAGATTGATTTGTTTCTTTATACGTTGGATCTGATGCTAATCTTGATGCTATTAATGGTAATGTTTCGTACTCGTAATGATAACGTAAGAGTAATGGATGATTGCTTAATTTACGCATGTCCATCATCATGGACATACCACTCACTTCACCATTCGAATAAATTGTCCCATCATCAGATTGGAATGATTGAATTAATTTCTTATATCGTTCCGATTGCAATGCATTCATTGGTACAAGAATTGTTTCATCAGTTTTAGCTGGTAAATCTTTAAGCACATCACGTTTTAAACGCCGTAAAACAAACGGTTTCATAATACGTTTAGCTTGTGCAATTTGATCACGTTCAAATGGTGGCAGATCGTTGTCTTCGTTATCACCCTTTGTTGATGATGCTTTCTGTAAATTTAAAAAACAAACTTTTAATTTTATCCACATAAGCTCATGGAGTAAATGTTGTGTTATTGTGTATCTTATAAAATTTAAAAAATGATTGAAAACCTTCGATTGCATGTTATCTTTCATAAATAATCATTGTGATTAATTAATTACCTTACAACACCAACGCTAAGAACATGATTGGCATTACCTTCGAAAGAAAATAAGTCACAAAGAAATTATGTATACAAATATTAAAGTTAAAATGAATAATTAAATTTGTTTGATATAAATTTTTTTTGAAGTTGCTTTTGTTTTTCTCAAAAAAGTTTGCTTTTATCTTTGAGTGTTGTGTGCAAAATAAAAGTTTTTGGGTGTTCTCAAAAATATTAAGTGTGTGTTTTTTTTTTGAGTCCACCTGTAGGAAGAATCTATAAAATTTTTATAATTTTTCTTTACCCAGGTTGATTCTAAGTTGAAGGTGTTAGTCTCAATTGTGAGCCATGGATTAACATTAGTCTGTCCGTGGTGCTGAGAAACATAAAAAATAAATTTGGGATTTTTTTTTAAATTTTTAATTAACGAATACTTTAAATAATTTGTTAATTAGGCTACAGCTTAAGTTGAAGCCACGAACTGCGGTAGTAGCATAGAGTCAATACAATAGATTTGATAAATATTCAATTAACTATACTGCAGACTCAGTCCAAAAAATGTATTAAATAATGCAATTAGTTTTGAGTTTGTGACTTATTAAGGTAGTGTGTTCAGCTACAATATTGTAAAAATGTTATGCATCATAAGCACGGTAAGAGTAGGTTAGGTTATAGTAAAAATGAGTATTATTTATACCTAGCACTGTACAACAGTACTGTTTGTGTTGCTTGTATAGGTTAACCACACACTATATATGTATAATATTCAAACTGTTAAACTAGCATATTTTTTCACGTATTGTTGAACTTTCAGTTGCTGTATCTTAATAACAAAATGTGTTTTTTTTTTTTAATTCAGAAATTACTATTCAATTAGTTTTTCATAAGATTCTGACAATCAAATTTACAAGTAAATTACAGTAAAACTCATCATTAATATTTTTAAATGAGTAATTTTAAATTCAATTGACGAGTCATTTTTATCTAGAGAAATTATTAATTAAATTCACGTAAAATATTAGAGAGCTGATTTAATAGGGTTATATTCTCAAATTTAAACAGTAATTAAACAAGGTGCCTATTCATAGTGACAGTTTCGTACTACTCAAACCAAATTTTTTTTATTAGATATTAATAATTATTAAATTATAATTACGTATAAAATTTAATTAATTAATTTCTAATATAAATTACTTTTATTTATTAAAACATTTTCTAATTACTTACTTAGATAATAAAAACAAAAACATATTAATTTGATTTCATTTTGCGAGAAACAAACTATCTTAAATAATTTTTACGATTTTCATGTAATTTTATTTTAAATTCAATATATTTCGGCTTATTCTAATAATTTTAAATTAAAAAATGGATGCATACTTTATGCATTGAAATTATTATTAATTGAATTCATCTAGTATTTTGAATGATTGAAGTAATGAAATGATTGTACTCACCGAAGTTTTTTGGAACAAATTTTTTAAATCATCAGTTTTTCCAGCAAACATAGTAGGCATTACAAATATCAATAATGACATTAATTCCAACAGATTATTTTGTAAAGGTGTTCCAGTTAATAAAATTCGATTAGACGCCTGTTGGGTAAAAAAAAATATGTCCAATTATTTTTTAAATATATTAAATATTTTTTTTTAACTGGTAGATAATTTCAATGAAACTTACCTTTATTCGAACTAAATTCTCATAACGTTGAGTGTTCATATTTTTTAGCATATGAGCTTCATCGAATACAACATAATGCATTTGCGTAATTCGAAACATTTTACGTTCCTCTGGACTGCTCATTACCATACTGTAAGTGGTCAGAACTATGTCACAACCTTCTAATCCACCACGTGACCAACTTATACGCATTGTTCGTCGTTCTTCCATTGATCCATAATACATAAATACTTTTAAAGCGGGGCACCATCGAGAAAGCTCGTTATTCCAATTTTCTAAGAATTAAAATAATGATTTTAAATAACAGATATATTTGCAGACAGAATTAATGATTTAACCAGTAATTAATGTTTCAGTTCCAACTACTCTAAGAACTAAAACTTAATTTGTTGATTCGGTACCTATCGTTACAACACATTAATTTAAATCGAATAAAATAAGCATAAAGAGAAGGAAGCAAAAAAACTGATGTAATCCTTAAACCAAACTTAATATAAACTCACCTAAAGTAGAGGCAGGAACAACAATTAAATGTGGACCTCTAGCCGCACCAATTTGTTTAAGATGTGCTAAAAATGCAATCACTTGAACAGTTTTTCCTAATCCCATTTCATCTGCCAAAATCCCATTTACACCTTGAGCATGCATAACTGCCAACCAGTTGAGACCAACCATTTGATACCCAGCCAACTTTAAATCCGAAGTTAAAATTGATGGTTGATGTTTAACCCCCGCCCCCGCAGCCACTGCTCTCTCCATCTGTTGTGCCAATGAAGTACATTTTCGCATTAAATGTTGGACATTATTTCGAGTTGATAATACTTTTTGTGCAGCATTCAATAGATCCGGACTTAAATGCTTATTTTCCTGAAGTTTATGAACCTAATAAAAAATATTTCAAAATCATAGTATAAATTTAATGTTTCACAAATGTCATAATTTGGTAACTTACTAAATCGACCCAACCCGTAAATGGTCTACTTTCAATAATAGCTTCAACTTTTTTTTGGGAACATGAAGCCATAAGTCGTAGTTCATTTGGTCCAGCATTTTGCATGAATTCAAGTACACGTCTCTTGTCATTTGTTAATTCGTCACTTACTTCCATATCAGAATCTTCATCGCTGTGGAAATTTTTATTTAAAAGCATAAAAATTTTAAAACTATTTATACAAGGTGGAGCAAAAGTAAATTGACTCTCACTTTGTTAGAAATTAAAAAATTTGAGTACTGGATTACTTACTAAAAGTTAATTTTAAGATGTAAAATTAATTAGACAATTGAGACAATGATATCGGTCAATTGAACACTTCTCATATCGAGGCTTATGTACTTTTCTTCAATGTTGGCTTTTCTTTTTTATTTCAAAATTTGTGGTTTTTTGTAATTATTAACAAAAGAGATTCCAAAGGAAAAATTCTGGATTAATCAAATTTGTTGATCTGGCTTTTCCCCAGAAGAAATTGATGTTTCAATATCTTCAACTGGCGATTTCGAACTCTATCTCATGTTGGGAATATGAATTAGCTACCCTAATTATCAAACTTGCCCGACCCAGACTTCTTCCATTTAGATTATTTGTTTCTCAATATGAACCTTAAATCTTGAAAACCAACAGTGGTCAAGAAACGACCAACATGAATTGAAGCAGAAATGTGCTTAAATTCAGCAATTGGTCATTTGATCGATATCATTTTATCAATTGAATTAAATGTAATCCATTTTTAGAATTGACTTTTTTCAGATCACTTTTTAAAATAAGAACTTTTATCAAATTTTTTAATTTTTAAAATGATTTCTAGCATGCTTAATAATAACTAACAAGTGATATGTAAAAATATTTTTAGAATAAAAAATTTAATAAATATAAAACTATAATTTATATACAGAAAATAATTAGTTAAAAAAATTTTCTTTCTAACAACCTGATAACGTCCCTTATTCAGGGACATCTGTCTAACATGAATATGTAAAAACCTTCGAAAATTTTCTTTCTGGCTTAATTATAAGCATATGAGGGAAAATTTTATATAAAGCCTGGGTGTCCAAAATCATATGATATCAATTATAAATATCCATCTAAAAATTTATATATGGCATAATTATGATTAGTGTAATAACTTTTTCCTCTAAGGAAATTCTAAAAAGTGAGCCGTTTTCTTTTACGAGGTCTGTAGTAAAATGTTCAATTGCACCCAAAAGCTTGAAACCAATAGTTATACTTTATTATTATTTGTCCGATAACCAGAAAATTTCAATTTTTATGTTGTAGGGTAAAGGGCAGCTAGTTTTAACACATGTTTGATAAAATAATTTTCGAATTTGTTATTGAATGATCTTCCTATAACAATAATACAAACGTCTGTCAATTTGAAGTTTGTGTGAGCAATCTAAAATTATTGGAGCTCTGAAGAAGAAAATACTTATGCACACTCAAGCTAATAGTATTAATTAAGTTTAAAAGTATACCACTAAGAAATATTGAATGCGCTTACAAAATTATATCTAGATTTTCAAAGAATTACATAATTAGTCCATTTTTTTATCTACATGATAGTCTACCCGTCATTATTATACCAAAAAAATGAAAAGAGATAGTGATTTGAAAATTTTGGTCGCATGTTTTAGGCTTGAGCAGTGTGACTGGTTCATGAGTGAGCATCAGTATCGGATATATTACGAGATCAAGTACTCATAAATAATTATTACAAATATTAAATGCATGTTTTGAAAATTATTTCAAGCAAAATTTGACATTTTAGAAAATTCAAACAGGCACCCTGATCTGTATACAGACACTTTCAAATTAATTTTTAACACTTTCAAATTAACTTTTATAAACTGGCACTGAATTCTTAGCATGAATCTTTCAACATTCTATAGACGGTGCAGATATATACAAAATTGACATATTTTGATGACTAATTGATTTTTTTTTAAATTTTTCATCTACTCTTATCAGTAAGAAAATTAGGACTGTACAAAATACAATATTTAAAAGTTATTTATATATAAGCCAGTCATAATTAATTTCAATTTAATATAATATTTTATAAATAATCATTATTAAACGAAAAATTAATCGAGCAACACAAGCAACTTATGTTAATTATTAATAACTAGGCAGCTTATGTGATTGAATCTCGAGACATACACTAAGGGATCATATAGAAGCAATCATTACCTGTCGAATACTCTCACATCCTCGTATTCTTCACTACCACATTGACTATCATCACTATCATCAGCATCTACCCTTCTACGTTTAGTTTTCTTTTTCTTGCTTTCCGAATGCTGTAATTTTCTTTTAATGGAATTATTCGCTGTAGAATCTTGACCCTTTAGTAAATCGTCCATTGCCGATTGTGCATTCCATTTATGTCGAACTAATATATCTTGCAAAACCTATTTTTTTGCAAAATCATAAAATTTAAATAATGCCTGAATTTTTTATCAGTAGAATGTGTATTTTACGTAATTTTTGTTTGTTTGTTTTTTTTTTTTTTTTTTTTTTTTTTTTGCTTGTTTACACCAAATTAATTAATCCTACAAAGATCATATATATCTTTAAGACGAAAATAAA
The DNA here is from genome assembly GCA_020423425.1 of Chrysopa pallens. Classification (NCBI taxonomy): domain Eukaryota; kingdom Metazoa; phylum Arthropoda; class Insecta; order Neuroptera; family Chrysopidae; genus Chrysopa; species Chrysopa pallens. Next base: position 104,724,076 of record CM035592.1, on the reverse strand, counting down.
ACACGAACTGCTCCCTATTCCGCATCGCAGCGCGGTGTCTGCCTCAGTATGCTCTGTGTCTGTATGAGACAGTTGGGTTATTTATTTATTTTAATCTTCGATCTTCTACCATGACCTTTTGTAATGGCTGTGCCTAATTTTGATATAGAATTAAAAAATGATTCAATATATAATAACTAATTAGCACTTAAAATTTTATATTTAGTAAAAAACTGTGATATAAAGTTTAAAAATTTGATTTTTTTAGGACTGTGCATAATTATTATTCAGAGTTAAAAATGTAATTTTTTTTTTAATTTATTGGTATTTCAACTTTTATAATTTATTTAACAAATGTAATTTAGATCTTTACCCACCTCAAAATTTCATTTAATCAAGACTTAATATTTTAGAGTTGATTTGCCTTTATATAATTTTCTTATTTAAAAAAAAATTATATTCGAATACATTATAAATTTTGTTTAATTTGAAGTACGAAACCCTTAACTGACTATCCAACCACCTTTTAACTGTTTAATTATAATAGTTTATGAAATATGCACTTTTAAAAATCAGTGCGTCTTCAAGACATATAGCTATCTTATTAGTACAAATAATAGATTATCTTTCCAGGGTTAAAATACATAGCCTTGGCTAAGTAACACAAGTATTATATTTACAAATTTTTGTAAATTTTATGCAAAATTCCCCTTCACCTCAAAGAAATTTTGAAATAGTGTAATAATGGGAAAATAAATATTTCATACCATAGTATCTTTTTGTGGAAATGCATCAACTAGAAATTTTAATTGCTTTTCCTTGTGCGTGAAATCCCCAGACCCATTACTATTTTCTTGACTGCTTTCGGCAACAGCAGATGTGGAACTTTGTGGTGTATGCAAAGCATCTCCATCTGAATCAGAAGAATCCAACATCGGCTTAATTCTTCGTCGATTCATATCTATTGCTATTGGACTTGCCTCCGATGCTAATATCGAAAAATTAAGTTATTACTATAAAATTGTAAATATTCTTAAGCACTTTATACATACATGAATTCAAATTAGTTGGAGTTTGTGTAATTTTCTTCTGTTTCCTAAAACCACGTAAATTATTTAATAAACTTGGGCTTTTCTCAATACTATCAGACATATTTAATTGTTATCTAGACAATATTCTTCAACAAATAATAGTCAAATTATTTTATAATATAATATTCAAACACAAAATGTCAAAATCTTCATATTTATGTAAAAACATGGAGAAATCTTAACCAGCAACCATTCTATCCGTTAGTTTACTTCTAAAATGAAGTTGTCTCTAATAAAAAAGATTCTATCGTCAACATTTATAACTATATTTTTTACTTACCATTTTAGATGTCATTATGGTAGTTAATAAAAATATTAAAAGATGCCGCTGCTCATTTTAGTACTTTAGAACAAGGTGGGTTTCAGACCCCGGACTGACGTAACATAATGACAGGCTTAGATCAATCAATAAAGTTAAGCAACAGCAGTCGCAATCTGTATTTGGATGGGTGACCACCTAGCAGTACTGTGTACTGTTGTTGTATAAAATAAATAAATATATAATAATAATAATCCCCTTTAGTTAATGGCTATATAGCTAAAAATAGCTAAAGCCAGAAATTGAAAAAAAAAAGAAAAAGGTGGGTTTCGAAAGTAAGAATAAAATCCCTTTTTTTAAATTATTTTTTTTTTATTTTTTTAAATTTCTGGCTTTAGCTACTTTTAGCTATATAGCCATTAACCAAAGGGATTATTATTATTATTATTTTTATACAACAGTACACAGTACTGCTAGGTGGTCACCCATCCAAAATACAGATTGTGACTGCTGTAGCTTAACTTTATTGATTGGTCTAAGCCTGTCATTACGTTACGCCAGTCCGGGGTCTTTTAAAATTATTTAACTTCATTTTAAAACTATTAATATATTACTAAAATAAGTGCGTTATGTCGGAACAAGTCAAAACGACTCTGATTTGGACAAATTGTTTTTAAACGTAAAACAGCAAATTTTAAACAAAAGGAGTGCTTAAAGCTTTTTTCGAAAAGTTAATACTTTGAGTTAATCGAGACTCAAACTGCCCGTTTTTCGTTTAAAAAATGCCCGTTCTTGATAAATTTTTAATAGTTTGAAAATTTCACACTTTAAAGAAAAAAAGTTAGGAACAAAAATGAAGCCTATAGAAAAATAAAGATAAATACTTTTTTATTATTTCTGTAGTTATTAAACCGAACCTATGAATCGTTATTATAGCTCGCTAAAGGTGTCGATTCGCCGAAGACAATTTTAATAGTACCATTTAGTGGGGAACGCCGTTTTACATTTGAATCACCGAAAAAAATGATCATAATATTAATGAAAAGAAAATAAGATGATTTTTTTATGTAACAGCTTAATTGAAATAAAGTGAATTAATTGTATGTCCATACATAAATTTTATTCATATTAATTATTATGAGACAACATAATTAACTAACAGTGAATTAAAAACATGAGTTCAGCTGAATTTTAAAACTCAATTATCATTATGTCTCATGATAATGAAAAATATCAGTTTTATTTTTATGCAAGGACATAATTTTAATTAGCCATCATGCCGCTACATAAATAAAGAGAGATATTTATCGACATGAATGTTAGCCAAATTTGAATGCAATTAAATTTCGAACTTTAATTAAATTCGACCATTTATTATATTATAGTCACTATTTCTGTTGTTAATGCTCGCCAAGGTCATACATTTACTATTTACTTTACTTCATCAAAATTTGGTACTCCTAATCACATCTATGGGCTATGCACTCACTAGTTTGACGCATATATTTGAACGATTGAAAACCTGTCATATTAGGAAAAAATCAAATTCAAATGAAGAAACTTCGATTGATTTCATTATATGTGAAACTACTTAAAATTTACAAAAAAAAAACTTCCTTCTTGACCTTTAACCGTCCACAAACTTTCTAAAAATAGTAAAAACCCCTTAAAACTACTCCATTTATTTCTAGGCATGCTAGAAAGCTATTTTATTTTGCATTCGACTCGAAACTCTTGAAACTTCATTATAACTCTCTCAAATATTACAAAATTATTGAAGAATTTTGGATCAGCTCATGCGCAGGACTGTTCTTAGAAATAAAGCTGTGTACCTACCCTTAATATAAGATACATATATGCACACTAATAAAACATAAGTTCTTCTATGTGTAGAAATAACATAAGTGGATGACCTATGCGCAGTACTTAATTATGAGTTGCAAATATCAGCAATAATTAGTTTTGGGGTAAGCTAACTACGCGCAGAATTGCTTTTAAAAATTAACCAGAGCACCAACGTAAAATATAAGGTCCATATGTATGCACTAGCAATATATTAGGCCTCTCTAAGCTCATTACTAAACTACCAATGCGCAGTGCTTATTAATTAGTTAAAATTGTATGCAGTATTAAATTTTGAGGTGAACTAAGATCTATGAAAATAGTTGATGCGCAGTTGAAGTATTTTCGATTCAATCATGAGCAGAACTGTTCTTACTCATAGACTGAAGCGTCAGTGCATATACAAAAGAAAAGGATATGTGCGCAATTACAAAACATATAGCGTTCGATTGCGCAGTAGTCAAATAAGGAACCGATCTATGCACAGTTCTCATTAATTATTAGAAATTCTGAGCAATAATAGGTTTTAATGGACAATAATCGGTTGAATGGAAAAAATCGGAGATTCCTATCACATCAAGAAGTGAAAAGGGTTATTTTTGAGGTACTTTTTGCAATTTTTGAAGGGGAAATTTTTGAAGGATAAAAAAGTATAATCGCTACGTTTCATGGTACAAGACGTTCCACCACAAATATGTAATATCACGAATATTATCCAAAAATATTTTGATCTTGATATAAAAATGTAATTTTATATCATTTCTAACACTTTTAACACTTAAAAAAACATTATGTACAATAATATGACATAGTAACACATATATCTATTAAATTATGTAATTATTTATTAGGTAAGTAGTAACTTTCTGTTTAATGGTATTAATTCAGTTTTTAGACTACTCAAAATCTCAACTTCCTGTTGAAAAACTAAAATTTGTTTTTATTTCTTACAATTATTTTTATTTCCAACACATACAATTTACATGCATTGTAATAGGATAACTACACGTTCATAAATGTTTTATTTTACACATTCGACGACTCGAGTCGCGTCAATCGATTGAGTTTCCACCAATGAACAAACAGTTACAACTTCTTCGGTGGTATGAATGAATGTTAAAATATCTTCAGAAAATTAATGTCTGATTGCTAAATGGCTCTGAGATAGGATCGATACCAGTTATTGAAAATTTCGTGCTGACTTATATTAATAAAAATCAATAGTATAATAATGCATAGTGTAGTACAATAACTATATACATTTTAGTAGTCTATGGAAAATAGTCAGATGAGTGTATTGTGTGTTGTCAATTGTTAATATTTTTGCTACTATGGCGCTGAAATCTTAGTATGAATCTCCTATAAGCTATCCACACCACGTTGGACATTAGTCGGTAAAAAAGTTAGAACAAAAGTGCTATATTAATGATCATGCGCTTTGAAGACCTTTCTACATATTTGTAATTCCTTATTTTTCTTATTAATATTGTCATTCTTTATTTCTTAAGCTACTATAAGTCATTAAAATATATGTAACTTATATACGTTTGACATATTCAGCAGTATATGATCTAAGATGCAAATAGAGCATACTAACCACTACTGAAGTACTGACGGTCATGTAAAAAGGTTTGGACAATCAATGTTAAAAAAATAAGATTAAATGTGTATAATTAATGGCTGCTCTTATAAGTTGTCGTGCATGCGAGTAGAGTATACTAACCACCACGATCCACTATTGGCAGTACCACTATTAATACACACGTATTCATACACTCACATTTCTATACATACACATAGGCAATATGTTTCGTGATGTTTTATATTAAAAGAGTCAAACTTTGTCCATTTAAGCTGTTAAGACTTGTATATAAGACCATGGTACTAACTACTACTAATGCGCATACACACAAGAGAGACCTTTATGTTCCGCCATGTTTTTTACAAAAAGATACTCCTATATGATGGTACATGAAAATTAGTGCTGGAAACAAAGGGATCATAAATTTCTTTTATTGTTACTATGAACATTACACAAAAGGGCCTATTTAATCCAACTTAATCGATCAAGCGCCACTAATGGCTAAGCATATCAACCAAATGTTAAATAAAATAATGAGCAATAACATTTATGATCAGCAATGGCATTCAATGATGGATGAAATGACATTAGTAAAATTTTTTAAAATTGTAAACCTAAATAATAATTCATTAATTTGCAAATACATTTTCAATGTAAAATAATTCACCGAAAGTGATGCCTAATAATTTAACTGAACGATTTTGAATGTCGTTTGTCTGTCTCCTTCCATCTATCAATCTATCTATTGATCTAAACTTGTTCGACTGCAACTTTTGAACAAAATGCGGTTTGGTCGATTTTGACGATATTTGATACATATTTATCACATTCAGGAAATTTACTAGATATTTTTTCTGGATAAAGATTTACTAGATAAATTTATCTTTCCCCTTTTAATTTAATTAACAGAGTTAATTGCTTAGATACTCGACAAATGGTTGAGTATCATAATTGGAACTATTTTTAACCACTGTCATGCATATACTAATAATCATTGTAATTATATATGTGTTTATTAGCTAAATTTGAGCTAAAATTACGACGAACACAAAATTTTTTGTATTTGAATTTCTCTTTTTAATTTTTTTATTTTAATGGTTCAAAAGTTGGATCATTGATCTATTGGACTCAATGAACTAATTTTGATTTTTCAAGAACTTGATCTTACTTTTAGGTCTTGAACACGGCACCTAAATTTTAGCTCGCTATTTCTTTTCGTTGTTGAGTTATCTTGATGACAGATGGACGAGTGGACAAACAGACGGACAAACGGAAATACGATAACTAGTAGATTTTACGAGCACCAATATAAAAATATTGTTAGCGTGGTCAATATTTGGTAGTGTTAAGAACCTTAGACTAAAACTAAGATACTCTGACATATTCTAAATATCTCTAGTATTAAAATAGGACAGTTGTAGTATTGTATTGCTCCCCCCTCAAATTTATAAAAATACCAAATCTTATTTATATATGCTTGGAAGATGCGGTTTTTGCAATCCATGTGAAATACTGAGGGGACACTTGAATGTTTTTCTTTTCATTTTGGAAAATTTTTGCACTCCATGTTAAACGATATGATCAGGGCCCAATAGGCAAAATTTATGTTTCCTTTTGAATCCCCTCTTCTCTCTTCTAATTAAAAAACTTGTGGCTTTGTGTATATTTTTGAGTAATATCTACAGCTTACAGAGCTATCCTCCATACATTTTTTAAAGCATTTTATTGATGAAGTAGTATAGCAACCAAAGAAAATTATTTGCAGTACGAATGAATGAGTTGAAATTGTGCGGAGTCAACAGACGTGTTCGCGAGTCGAATTTTTTTCCGAATCACTGACAGAAGCTGCGCGTTAGATGCATCGCATAACAGTCCATTCCAAATCATCAAATGTAGGGTGCTGACACAACTCCGATTTTGATGAAAATAGGTATAATTTTTGGAATTTTCGTCAAAATAAATAAAATGACCTATTTTTGTACGTTATGTAATTACCGGATGGCAACAAGTAGCTAGTAGCCAGTAGCTAGCATTCATATAATCATTTATTCATGATCATTTATGGTAAATAGTATTTGGAATCATTGTTCAAAAGCATTTTAAAGCTTTTGAGTTGTTTCGTTTCCGAATCCGAGCTTTTTGAATAAATAACTTTATTTCATACTTTTTACAACTAATTTTCTAAGGTCTAGAATACGCCATCAATTTAGCTCGCTATCACTTTTCATTTTGGAGCTATCTTAGTGACGGAAAGACAGACGTGCAGGTGGAGTGACGAAAAAGAACTTATAAGGTGATTTTATAAACGCAATCATAATAAAATTTTGTTTGTGTTTTCAATATTTTCTAGAGTTACAACTATAAACAAAAGTGAACACACCCCTCGTATATTCATATAAATTGTGTTTTAAAAATATATAATATATAATATATAATATATAATATATAATATATAATATATAATATATAATATATAATATATAATATATAATATATAATATATAATATATAATATATAATATATAATATATAATATAATATATAATATATAATATATAATATATAATATATAATATATAATATATAATATATAATATATAATATATAATATATAATATATAATATATAATATATAATATATAATATATAATATATAATATATAATATATAATATATAATATATAATATATAATATATAATATATAATATATAATATATAATATATAATATATAATATATAATATATAATATATAATATATAATATATAATATATAATATATAATATATAATATATAATATATAATATATAATATATAATATATAATATATAATATATAATATATAATATATAATATATAATATATAATATATAATATATAATATATAATATATAATATAAATTAAATTCATTGTCATAATATTGCAACTATATTATTATGGTTCAATTTGAAATGAAAAATAAACTAAGTAATATCATTTACGCAAAATGTCAGTTATAAAAATATAAGAATTGAATGCCATTCAAATCCATTTGTAAAACTCATTTAGAAGTTTTAATGGACCAATTTAAATTAAATTAATTATGAAATTTTATGATCTTAAAACTTCCATCAAAAAGTGATTTTATTATATGAAATCAATTAAATTTATTGAAATAAAGTATTATCTCATTTAACACTAATAATTAGCATAGTTTATAATGAATGACATATAAGTAGTGGTTTTGAACATAAAAATCCTACGTTTATGAATTTTATTGCTAACAAAGTTGTACCAGGAAACTTCATTTTCGAATTTAATCATTGGCAATAAACCAATGATAATTAAATCGCATTTACTTACTGGTAATCAAAATTAAGCATCATTCTAAATATGGTAAACTATTTCAAGTCACATACTTTTGTAAAACTTGCAAATCAATATTATAAATATTTATGTTGTTATTATGTCATCAAAATTTGGGCGCTGACATATCTCCGATTTTGAAGACAATTGACATAAATGTTGGACTTTTCGTCAAAAGGAAGAAAATGTACAGAATAAATAAAAAATAGGATGGGCATATGGAGGGAAGGAGAAGGTATGCAGCTACATTTTTTACCCCAAAAAGGCTGTTTCCAGATTCAGAAATCTTATAGGAGAGTAGAATATATTAAGAAGGGAACCGCAATTGTGTTTCTTATACCTAATATTTTTTATCCTCTGTACCCTCTTTTAGAACACTCTGAAGACAAAAAAAGATGCCTTCTAGCACAAGGTGACAATTATATTGTTATTACGTTCTTGGTGGGTCCCGTTACTTCGTTTTTATCCAAGCGACGACAGATTGATCAATCAACCACTCCTTTTGATATTATAATTAATCAAACTGCCGGAAATTTGTGCTGGAAAATTGAAAGAATTACAATGTATTAGGTAGGCTGAAGAGTTCGGACTTTTTTAATGAAATATACATTCCATTTCCTACAATTTTCAGCCACAATCACATCAAAAAATAATTATAAAAATGTTGTGAAATTTAGTATGCATAATAATAACATAAAAACGGAGATTATATCGAGGAGTTTCAGGAGTTTCAAAACATTTCAAAATAAATAATAAAATTTGTATTTTTATTTTTAAGTCTTTTTTTCTCGAAAAGTCTTCAACACGGCCCTCGTTTGCATGTCAATATTGTGCATACCAAATTTCATAACATTTGGATAATTATTTTGAGTTAATTATGGACGAAAATTTATTTATTCTTGAGAAACTTTTTGTTGATAACCTAATGAATATGACACAAATTCGAAACAATGTATAAAGTGTCTGATATCCTGCAGTTACAAAGCTAGAGGTTCATAAACACGTATAACCAAAATACTTTCGATGGTTTACCCTTTCATCCCTTGCTAGTTATCCATTCGTTCATTTGCACTTCAATAAGCTTTTCTTTCTATCTTATAGGGCTTTCAATTAAACAAGTTATATTGTAAATCTTTTTATATATTTTTTTTTAGTTGCAGCTGGTTTATTGATTTTCAAAAATAATCTAAACGTTCCGTTAAGAGTATGTATGATCCAAAAAGAGACTTCCAGAATTAAGACAATATCTAATGCACTATTATGTAATATGCCCAATTACCCAAAGGTTATGAATTTTGGCATGCATATGTAAACATGAAGACGACTCGTAGAGTTTTTCGCGAAAATATATATTGCTGAGTATACTACATGACGGCATGATGGGGATTGTAGATTTGATTGGGTGATGTGAGCTATTTGCCAAGTTTTTCTCTAAAATTTATTTTTCACAGAAGAACTTGGCAAATAGTACTAACTTGTTGACCTCGAGCCTTCTAGTAAATCCAAAAACATCAAACAAGGAATATGGTTGTTTTTTTATAAGCGAATTAATATAGTAATTTAATATTAGATGAAATGTTATTGTGAATGTGAAGTACATAGTCAGTGAAATACTGCTGAGACAGAAACTTGTAGGTTGACCGAAATTTGGAAAATATTTCATAATCCCTAAGAGAGCCTGTTGTTTTGTATTGTAAATGAGCCAATTTTTTCTGTAAAACTAGAATTCTTAACTCTTTACTAAGCCATAATGGAAAGTTTCTAGGTTTTGTTTCAGTTTCAGAAACACATAATTCAATACACTGAAAGAGTATTTGGTAAAAGAGGTTCAAAGCCAAATCCAGATCACATTGCGATAGTAAACACCAATTAACTTGCTTGGGTTAATTATTTATGGCTGCAGAGTAATCACCTTTATGAAAATTGTGCATTTTAATTTTATTCAGTTTCACATTATTTACTGTTAGGAAGGATATTAAAAAAAGAATGATAAGAAATCCGATTTTAAAATTGCATTATCCGTAGCGGTCATAGCATTCGGTATATTTATTAATATGAGATTTAATATTTTATTATCACAATTGATTAAATAATTGTTTTGGAATAAACCAATATGAAATAGTATTTATCTCAGATTTTTCAAATTCATTTGTAAAAGAAGAGTTATATTATATTATTATTGCACCATTGTAGACCACCGAGATTATAATCCCCACAAAGAAGAAAATATGAATCTGGTTAATCTTATTGTATACATTTTTCAGTTCAATCGAATAAGATTTGTATACGTTAACAGACTATTTTGGAAGAAAATAAACACAAACACATATCACTTTAGAACTAAGCAATTTCACATCTACAAAGACTTGCACCACCTTAGTATCCGGTGTATTGTCAGTAAATACTAAGTAAATTCATTGGAATCAGCTATAAGAACACCACCGCCTCGTGAAGAACTGCTAGTTTTGTCTGATATGTCACATCTGTAAACACTATATTTAGAAAAACCGAATTCTTGAGATCTGATATTTTCTGTACCAAGCCTCAATTAAAAAATAATATTAACAGACAAATATGAAATGGAGAGACGAAATTATTCTAATTTTGTTCTCTAATGTTCTGATAGTAGAGAAAATGTTTATATCTTTTTTAGTCATTTTGTTGTAAAAGAGACAATTTTTGAAACTCCATTAATAAACTGATAATGTCCAACATGTGTTGTTAATTTAAACTCGCGGCAGGATATTCTACTTTGTCAATCTACTCTGCACCAAACTTCTCACTCCGTTGACATATCAAGAAGTATGATCTAAGGTACGAAACAATATCCCAACATTACGATGCCGACGGTTGAAGAAATTATAGTGCTTTGAGTATTACATTAGACATTTTTTCACCACAGATAAAGCTCCTTGGTAGAAATTTTTCTGACAATTCTGTAGAACACTGCCCTGGGTCTACTGTACCGCCTTAAAAATGTTATTTTATTTGGGTCAAAAATTCATATAATGTACATGTTGTGTTTGAACAAATAATTTTAGCAGCTGAAGTTAACTCCAAAATGCCCAAACAGTAATTAAAATAATAATAATTTTTTCAATATTCACTTAGCAAAAAACTTACCTACCAATCGATAATACAAACAGTGAAAAGAACGATACATTGACCAATTTGGCAACACTGGCAGCTTATTCCAAATCAGCCTGCTTTTGGATTTAAAAGTTATGGGGATTTTCAGTGTTAAGAGTTCTATAATGATGTATACATCTAATTGAATAAAGTGAAGTGAAAAATCAATATATTTCAAATAATTTTATAAATTTATTGTCGAGAATTACACTCTTGCGAACAAAAAAATTGATATGGATTCGGTATGTTAGTTAACCTTATTATTCTTTGAAAAGGCTGATTTTAATTTAAGAAAATTCCTTGCTGTGTATTATTTATTAATAATTTTATATTCATTCTCCATTGAAACAAATGTCACTATGGAAACCACTAACTTCAAAAAAAAAAAAAAAATAATAATAATAATAATAAATAAATAATAATAACTTGGTTTTCTTAGTTTCAGTAGCTTATCGTTCTCATGGTTATTAATTATTTTAGTGAAACAAAGAGCGACTTTTATGCTTATTTCTATCTTGTAAAAATTTCTTTTTGACCAATTATACACATTTTCTATAAGAAATAACAGTAGACTCCATTTGGAAATGGAAAAACAATTTAAAACCATTTTAAAACTACATAAATAAATAATAAAAAGACGTGTGCCACTCGGGGACTGCCGCGGTAAATCTATTGCATAGCATTTTGTATCAACTTATACAATTATAATATTTTTTTATTTTTTTATTTTATTCATGCAGTATTGCTTTTTCTTACACCTATACAACTATATACTTTCTCATAAACAACAGCTGCTTATGTATTCGTCCGATTTCGGAGCAGCACGTCTCGATTCGTCAAGCCACACCTCCTTGCCCGTCGGAGTGGGGAGCGTGAGGTTTTTTCGTTACGGAATTTCTGGATTCGGTCCCCGCGCTCAAGGCCCGCGATAGAAGCTATGCAATGATTCCGGTAATACTTGAACAATGCGATATGCACACTTTATATAGTTGACAGTTCGCCATACTGCTAGTGAGAAGAGATAAAGAAGTTTTATTTTGAATAGATAAAGAAGTTTTATTTTGAATTTCAAAATTAGATTTTGGTTTCTATGGAAATGATGATTTGTAACATATAAGGTTTTTTCGTTACGGAATTTCTGGATTCGGTCCCCGAGCTCAAGGCCCGCGATAGAAGCTATGCAATAGCTTAATAATAAAACCTTATTTAGAATATTCTTTATAAAGGACGTTTAAAAAATGAAAGAAAAAAAACTCAATAAAAAAAGACAAAAAATAAAAAACAATGATAAACCAGAAAACCCTTCTCACAAATCAGAAAAACCTTTTTTATATTTGGGATGGACATTTCCGGTAACATTTGTTTGAGGTTAGTTTGGTTGCAGCTTGATTTTTGGAATAAAACAAAACGCTCGTAGTTATAACCCGGGTAGATATAAAGAAAATGTGCAAGATCCCATTTTTTGTTTAAGCTGCAGAGAGAGAAGTTAACTTCTTGATCAACAGTGTAACTGCTGTTGTTTGTAATGATTTGTAGAATTTTTTAGTTTGTGGTACATTACGGTCCAAATACTCGTATGAATTGTATCGGACAGGTAAATGATAGATATGTTTGTGTACATTCCGAAAAGGTCAAAAGCTTATATGGACTATGTTCAGATGATGCAATTCTTTCCAGATCCTTTTACCTAAAGTAGTAATAAGAACATCTTTCAATAACAATATTTACGTCAAATAAAGCTATTATATTTGTTACTAAGTTACCGGAGTTCACTAAATCAAGAAGAACTTACAATTGTGAGACTCAATTAAATTTAGAATTGATGGTCTCGGGTATATATATATATATATATATATATATATATATATATATATATATATATATATATATATATATATATATATATATATATATATATATATATATATATATATATATATATATATATATATATATATATATATATATATATATATATATATATATATATATGTTATGCACCTGATTGTGTACAGTGAAACAATTGAGATTTGTTGTATATTTTTTTAATTAACATATTGATGCTTTTACTGGTCGTTATAGTATGTAATTGAAAAAGTGCAAAATAATAACAGTTTTGTAGATACATTTATAAAATCTGTCTATGTGAGGATTTTAACATTGCAGCTTATAATTGTTTATAGAGGTAAGTAAGTAATCAATATTATTATTTTTAAAATTTTGCGTAAATAAAAGGATAAATTATATATGTATTGTTTTATAGTAAATTAAAAAAAAAAAAAAAAAGAAACAATCACAATTTTGTTTCATATATTTATATTGTAATCGTGTGTGGAATAGTACGGTACCTTATTGAGTATATTGAGTTATTTCTCATCATTACAGCGGGTTAGATGAAGCAGTTAACGCTGTTTTAGAGCAAAGTGTCAGTGGTAGCGAATATGACTTTGCGCTTATACCTCCAGCACCCAGCATTATCACAGATGAAAAGAAAGATGCCGATGAATAAATGGTTTTTGCCGTCTTATCACGGGAAGTACCAGGAAATATTGAAGTGTTTTGACCTGCTGAAGACACTGTTCAACATGATGATGGTGACAGCAGCGATAACGGACCATTTTCTAAAACGGCAAAGTCAATTTGAAGAGATTAGGCAAATCAACCAGTATGGCTTAATTGTTAACCAACATACTTTTCTATCCCTACTGAAAAATCTAATGTACTAGCTAAAAAAGTAGCTACTAGATCTCACACCAGTACAAATATTTGAGTTTTTTATGAAAGCGTCATTAGCCTAATAATAGCAAATACTATTTTATATTCTAATCAAAACAATAGGCATAATTTTCAAATGGATTCGGTTGATTTGAAAAAATTTCTAAAAATTTTGATTTTATCTGGATACCATAAATTACTCAGGAAAGATTTGTATTGATCTTATGATGAATATGTTGATGTTGAAATGGTTTCACGAACCATGCTGAAACAAAGATAAAGGGACATAAAAAAGAATCTTTATTTTGCAAATAATAATGAAGCAAGTACTACCAGAGATAAGATGATCAAAGTACGGCTACTACCTAATATTCTTAAGAATAAATTTCTACAGTTGGGTGTGATACCCGAGTATATTTCAATTGATGAATAAATGGTGAAATATTTTGGTCACCATCTTGCTAAACAATTAATTCGAGGAAACCAGTGCATTTTGAGACAAAGATAAAGGGACATAAAAAAGAATCTTTATTTTGCAAACAATGATGAAGCAAGTAGTACCAGAGATAAGATGATCAAAGTACGGCTACTACCTAATATTCTTAAGAATAAATTTCTACAGTTGGGTGTGATACCCGAGTATATTTCAATTGATGAATAAATGGTGAAATATTTTGGTCACCATCTTGCTAAACAATTAATTCGAGGAAACCAGTGCATTTTGAGACAAAGATAAAGGGACATAAAAAAGAATCTTTATTTTGCAAACAATGATGAAGCAAGTAGTACCAGAGATAAGATGATTAAAGTACGGCCACTACCTAATATTCTTAAAAATAAATTTCTACAGTTGGGTGTGATACACGAGTATATTTCAATTGATGAATAAATGATGAAATATTTTGGTCACCATCCTGCTAAACAATTAATTCGAGGAAAGCTAGTGCGTTTTGGCTCTTACTGCTATACATTCAATTTTTACTGTGGAAAAAAGTAGTTAAATCAAAAATTGAACAGATCCAACATGCCATCAGGTATTTTTAAACAACTTCTTTACCAATGAAAATCTCTTAGTGGAGCTTGAATAAGAAGGATATCGTGCCACTAGGACAATAAGGGAAAATAGAACAAAGAAGTACCTCATATGATTATTGGTTCGATAAGCAAAATGAAGTTCTGTTATAGTGATTTGGAAAGATAATAGCATTTGTATAAACACAACAAATTATAACAACATTGAACCGTTAGGAATTGTAAAACGGTGGTGCCCTTTGCAATATGAAAAAGCTGATGTCAACATACCAATACTATTTCAAACATATATCAGAAATATGGGCGACGTGGATGAGTTTGATCAATCAATTTTACTTTACAATGTTGCAATTCACGGAAATAAGTGGTGGTGGGTTTTGTTTGCCTATATGCTAGATATGGCTATTGTTAATGCGTCTGCATGAAATGAGTCATAGTGGTAGCATGGATCAGTTTATGTTTCGACGTTCCTTCGTATGGTATTACTTACGCCATAAAATTTTCACGTATAACACGCCACCGTACTGAATTGAGTATACCCTTTCATAATGAACCTTAATAATAATTTTTGATTTTTTTCTTGAGTTAATGTTTATTTCATGTCTATACAATAGTAAAATAAACATTTTGCATACATAATTGTGTGAATTGAATTTTGGCGGTTAATGGGTTAAAATATCATGACAATAAATAACTGTTTAAAGCCACTAATTCATTAATGTTCAATGTTCGAGCTGACGAGAATATATTTATAATATAACTGGTGGTTGCCTCCAACAAAATGATCGATAAAAATATAATCGCAACTATTAAAAATCTTAAGAATATTTTATTCAGACGTAATTTAAACATTAGAAATATTTAATCATTAAATAATTACTAACTTTTTGTTTAATAATATTAATGAATTGCTTAAAATTTAACTTCTTGTTGAAAAAATAAAATATTTAGAATTATTTCTTACATTTTATTAACGACACAGCAATTACTATTTACATGCATTTTA
Source organism: Chrysopa pallens (assembly GCA_020423425.1). Classification (NCBI taxonomy): domain Eukaryota; kingdom Metazoa; phylum Arthropoda; class Insecta; order Neuroptera; family Chrysopidae; genus Chrysopa; species Chrysopa pallens. The sequence goes on along the minus strand of CM035592.1, from coordinate 104,708,095 downwards.
ATAGCCTTATTAATTTCACCTTAAGGCACATCGCACACAAAGCGATTTGTGTGAAATCGGAGATATCATGGATGTGATTTGCTTATGGAAAGCAATGTATGGTCGCACACGATGCAATTTTCGTGATTTGAAATAAACATGTGATAAAAAAATCGCAGTACAAATTCTACGTTCATAACATGACATGCGACAATTTTTTTTATTCTTGTTTACACTGTCATATAAATCAATGTTTATGACAAAGATAGTTATATATATAAAAGTTAATAAATATAATTTTTCACATTTAAAAATAAAAACATGTCAATGCTTGTTTATGTACAAACAAAAAAAGGTTAGATTCATGTCCTAAAACCTATAGAACAGGCTTAATAGGTGCATCTAATAAAATAGATCATAAATTTTTTTTAAATACATAAATATGCTTAAAAGAAAAGGAATGAGGAGTAGCGAGTATTAAGTAAATGCTTATAATATCCCGCAATATTTTTATTTTAGAATACATGCTATACTCTAATCACAGGTATGGTATTGGTGCAGCTGTTGTGTCGTATACGGATATACATTACTTTCCATAAGAAAATTATATGTACGAAATCGCATTGTCTGCGATATGCATATTCAACTAGTGAAATCGTAAGAATCGTATGTAAGTTTACATTCGTAAGCAACGTTGTCAAATACATAAGAGCTTTTACCTATAGTATTACTCAGTTAAACAAATGCTCAACCCAAAAAATTTATTGACATATTTATTATGTATGGATAGCAAAAATAGGAAAAAACCTCTTTTTCTAGGTATACTTCTCCTAATTGTTGTAACAAGTTTGCAATAGATACAACATTAAAATTTTCAGATTCTTAAAAATTTTTCGATAAAATATCAGAATAATTTAATTCGAATTCGAATATCGGTGCAATGTGAATTATTTCTTAGATCAATATTAGCCTTTGAAAACAATGACCTCCTGAATTTTGTAAATAATTAATATTTATTTTTACGTTTAAACCCACATTTTTTTATTTCATGCAAATTCCGTGTTTTAATTCACAAAAATGATATAAATATATATATATATATATATGTATATATATATAATCAAACAAAAATTGTAGAGCATAAAATTTTACATAAGACAGTCACTTTTGAAATTTTTAAAATGTTTGTAATCACTTCTTATCACAACACAAGTTAAACTTAAGTGAGTGTATTGTTGATAGCTTTACCATGTTACTATAGGTCTGTGAATTAAATATTTGGCACATGCGCGTTAGCGACTTTAGTGAGAACTCAAACGAGTGGGAAATATAATCTCCATGTCGGCGATAATATTTCCATTTACTTCTAAATCTATTATCACTATGTACAACTATGTGGGTACATCTTGTGCTGATATTTATGTGTAGATTAATGTGAGGATGTTTAAAGGTACGTTTTAAAGTAAAAGGGTAGTCAATGTATGGAATCACTTGTTAATGTATATTTATTAAATCATTCAGATAAAGTATACATAAAAATCTGTGGAAATAATTTTATCAGATAATGTATACATTTTTTATTGCTATCTACAAAGCGTAAAAATTTTTCTTTCCGTGAAGAGAAATTATTTATTAATGAAATTCTTTGGTACTTGTATAGTATGAATTTATATCATTTTGACATTTGTAGAAGTGTCGTCCCAATAGTTTAATTACAGAGTGATCTTAAGGAGTCCGCAGACTCTTGATTAGCCGTTCTAGCTCGTACTAACTCGATCTCAAATATCTCCGGCTTTTCTTTTGAGCCTCTAAGAATCATTTTGGATACTCCCTTTTTATCATTTTGTTTCAACCAACTCGTTTCAAGTGACAGTCTAGTTTCTGTTAAAAATTCAAAGATTGTGCTATTAGGGATCGTGTATGAACACATCTATGTATTGGGGACCGAGTTATTCATTATCTGTGGATTTTGTAGTTCTTACATTCACACTATGATTAAAACACTTACACAATATTTATACTAATGAATACATCTATGAATTTTAAAGTTATGTAATATAATATTTAAATGTTAAAGCATTATCACAGAATATATATCTAAATCAGAACGATCTCTTCCAATATAAAAAAAATTTGAACTCCATGTTGTTGAGATGTGAATGTCAAACCTAACTTCACATGTAATGGAAGTAAATAAATTCATTATTTTTTTAATTGTTACATGCTGGCTTTGTTTCATATTTTATGCTGTCTTACATTATATGTTGTCTTGACATACCAGCAACATGGAATAAGGCCATTGAATTTATAACTAAAACATCAAAGAAACCGACAATAGAGGCCGTTCTGATTTAGGTATATATACTGTGACATTTTTAATGTCATTTTTATTATTTGTATCTAACTGTCAAATGAAAATTATTGAAGTTTAAGCTTTTTTTAACCTAATGTGTTACAATCCCTAATTCATTCATACATTATCTAGATAATATATACTTTTGTTACAGAAACATGTATCTAATGTTTAAATTGATGATTTATCTAAAAAAATTTGCATTGCTTTTTGCATGTTAGTATGAACAAGTGAATGCATACATAAACTGAAATTTATACTTACCTGAAACATATGCATATAATGAAAATAATATATCTACACACAGTGTTAAGTGTTTAAATATTCAACAATGGCTAAGTAATTAAAACTCAAAAAATATACTAAATAAAATACATTAACATTTATCAAATACACTAATTATGCAGTCCACATAATTATAAGAGTTTTTTATATAATAAAGCGTGTGGTCTCGTGGGGGGACCCCAGAGAGGAAATAAAGTTCCTTATTACATAAAAATTAATTTCAAGTTCTAGTCGAGGTAAGCATTACGTACCGGCACTTCGGCTCCCTTGATCCTCACAGAAATGTACATAATTAATACTTCGTGCTGTGGTACTCATATACTTGATGAAAAGTTTTTGGACCTCTAGAAGCATGAATGAATGATTCTGAGCATACTTGAATGATGCGATGTGCACACTTTATATAATTAACAGTTCGACATTCTATTAATAAGAGAAGATAAATTAATTTTATTTTGAATTTCAAATTTAGAATTTGGTTTCGATGAAAACCACAAAAAATTACTCCACGTATTTTCATTACGGATATTTTTTGCTGACTAGACCGCGCTCCCCATCGTTTATAAGGAATACCCAAATTTTAGTATAATTATTTACGTGTTTATTAGCTGAAATTGTAATGAATCTAAGCAATTTTGTGTTTCTTACAAAAGTGGTTTGTTTTGAAGAAACGAATATTATTGAATTTGAATTTTTCTTCTATATATCTTTTGTAGTTGAAAAGTTATATCATTGATCTATTGAACCTAATTGTAAATTGTTGTTATATCTTCAGATTATTGTTGTATTTTCTAATAATTGTTACATGAAATTGAAAAATTCCAGATTTTTTAATACAATACATAGAATTTCCTTCGTTTGTTCCAAATATTTTCGGTTCATGAGAATCGTTCAATAATTTTATGAAATGTGAGTGTAAATTCTAAGCAGCCTTGCGAGCGTTCTCGACTGTACCGTACATCGTGCAATGTGTTTTTTATCAACGTTTATAGTCAGTTTAATCATAGAAACTATGGACAGTGAAGAAGAGGACCACAATCTATGTGTTACAAAAGTGTACTCCCAAATGGCATTAAATTAAGATGGCATTACTGTATCAGAGGACGATTTTTAAAGAATGCGCCTTTTTAGTATCATCGTTTTTACATAAACATAAACTAAAAAATGATGAGATATATTTAAAATGGTATATAAAAAAATATATGAAAAAAAAACATTATCATATAGAATTTTCTATATTTTATGAATAAATATATTTTTTTTAACCTACAAAAAAAAAAGCTAACGGCATATTATGCATCAATCTTTTAAGACTACTATCCCAATTTTTTATTTCACAACCTTTTCTCATAATTAAATAATTTTGCTAATATAATTTTTTTTGAATTTAATAAAATGATATAAATTTTGTATATTTTAATCTTCAAAAATAATATTCCCGCCATAATTCAATTTTACGACTTTTATTCAGCAAACTTAATCTTAAGTGGTTATTAAGATAATATATAAGAAGGTATTCCAATCCCGCAATGCATCATGGGAAATGTGTCATTAATTGAGGAAACAAAGAAAAACAATTAATTGAGGGTTTTAAAATAATTATTATCATTAATTGTTATTATTGAAAGGTGAGAATAATTTTTTTAGACAGTAATTAATTATTAAACAATATTTGTTATTATTCCGAGAGTTAGCATGAAAATACTTTAGATGCCGGCTAGTGGGATTGACAAACGCGTGATGGCGCGACCGCTTGACACATTTCCCATGATGCATTGTAGGATTGGAACCTTCTTATATATTATCTTAGTGGGTATGTCTTTTGATAGAGATCTCTACCGGCTCTTTTTATAAATACAGCCTGTAATGTAATACGTATTGTATAATTTTCAATTTTCATGCATAAATAACAAAAAATATAGCTGAGTAGCTGAAGCCAGACAATCAAAAAAAAAAAAATAATAATAATAATTAAAAAATAACAAAAAATAATTATCCAAATGTTGGGAAATTTGGAATGCACAATTTTTGACATAAAAATGGAGGGCATGTAGGTTAGTTTTTTCCTGAAAAAAATAATTCATGTCAAGATTGTGCATACCAAATTTAGTAACATTTAGATAAATATTTATTTATTTTTAGTTATTTATGTACAAAAATTGAAGCGAATACAACATATATTATTACAATACACGTCTATAATATTACAATCTGTAGAGGTCTCTGTCAAAAACACATACCCACTTATACAGATTACTTCAGACCATTCCATTCGGTACGCCATACCTCTATTATTTTTTTGTGCTACATTTTGAAACAAATAGCTACATGAGATTGTTGTCCTCTTCTTCACTGACCATAATATTTACCTCGTTTTCAACATGATTAAGACAAAACCAAAAGGAAGAGTTATGATTTTAGCAGGCTAGGGCAAAGGTGGGTTCAAAAATAAAATTTTTTGATAAAATATGCCTTGTTGAATATCAGATGAAAAAGTTTAATTAGTACAGCTCGAAAATATTTATAATATAGCGAGAAAATATTCTTGTCCGAAATAAAATAAAGTGATTATCCCAGGAACAAAAGTTAAATGATATCGAATTGTGATATTACCCAGAGGGTGGTAACTACCCAATCTAGATACTGAAAATACCCTTAGTTATCGGTAGAAGAAACAATTCTCAGAAATGTGTAATCGAAACATATATAGAAAATTCAATACTTTCCAAATTATAGGCGATTGAAAACATCCGTTTTTCGTCAAAAAAACTATATATCAGTTTTTGTCCAATAACCAAATTTAACGTTAGCTGTAAATTAACGGAGTTATAATATAAAGAAAGTTGTTTGCAACTTTTTGTTTTTTTCAAATTCAAAACAAAATATGACGGATTTACCATAAGAACTCAAAATAAATCTTACTTTTTTTACCATTTATTTTATTAAGGTTCTGACAACATGCTCAACAATTTATATAGATTAAGTATTCATATTTATATAAGAATTCAAAAAAAAAAAATTATTATTATTATTATATCCAAATTGCAAGTGTTAATTCGAGTTAAAGCTTTCATTGTTCAAAAACTCTCGGTGGTCGTATACCATCTTATAATCGAACTGGTTTGGTTAGTACAAACAATTATTAATTGTTAGTTCGATTAGGTATGTGACCATGTTATGTGACCATAAAATGCCTCTAAAAGCAGGCGAACACAGTAAAAATTGCCTGAACAGAAATTCTGATCAGAAAACCTGATGGTCAATACACATGCTCAGACAGCTCCTATAAGAAATTCGTATAAGAAAATCTGATTATAATTCAGACAAAAATCTTAAGCAAGCGCATATCATAGGATACGTACAACGAACCAATTAACTTTCAAATATTTTAAATTTATAAATTACTTTTTTAGCTAACAGGTGGCCTACTTCAGACAACACCGTAAGAAAATCTTATAAGAAATTTTGATGCTATTTCAGACAGAATAGTATACATGCGCGCACGACAAAATTTTCTGATCAGATAATTTTCTCATTGGGTCTATCCTTAACATCACTTTATCTAAATTCTAACAATATTATTTGGTTTCATACTTTTAAAAGCAGATTCTTTCGTTCTAAGTTCTTCCGTCTTATTGGGATTTTAGTTTTTCTATTATCTCTATTATCGTACATTTTCGTATCTCCGATATTATGCACAAAATCATTTATTTGATACCGAAAATAATATGTTTTGTACGTTTTAAATAAAGGTTTGTTTTAAATATATCCTGTGTAACACGTGGTGTATTACATTAATTTATGAGGTTCGTTAGGTGAAAAGATAATCCGAAAATTGATGATAAGTTTAATATTAAAATTCAGTTAGCAATATTGTTAAATGATGACATGTAGTGGCTGTGATGAATTGAAGCATTTATGAAGACTTTTATATTAACTACAATAAAAATCTATTACAGAGAGAAAGAGAACACTAAAGAACAATAAATAAATATGTAATTCGAAAGAGGGGGAATATTTAAGGGGTAATAACCCCAAAAAGATACGTGTACATATTGCCTGTCTTGTTACTAGTGATATTTTTTGTATCATTACCCAACAAATAGATTTAATTAAATCTAGACAATTGGTTCGAAAGAGGTTGAAATTTTAAAACATAAGTCGCGTAAAATATATCGAAAATACTAACTATGGTTGAAGATTCTGTATTAGAGCATTTTAAAATTAAGAACTTTTTCACAGAATAGTGAATAAATTGCAAATTAAATTAAAAAAATCAATAGGTATTCACTTCTAGATGATAAATTTAATTTTCAGGTAGCAAATCTCACACCACATGAAATTTTAGGTAGAAAATTAAGAAGAAAAAACATTAAATAATAATATGAAAGTAAATAATACTAGCGATATGGTATAATTCACATACCATAGGATGCCTTACCAACATTATTGTATAGTATTAGCTATATCATGATTATATCTAACCATACAATACAATATGAGTATGATATGATGCTTATAATATAAATAGCTTTTGTCAATGAGTGTACTACACCTTAGGTGTACAATATCTGAAGTTATGATTGCTCTTATACCAACGATGACGACATTCATCTACACAATCTTCAAAATAACATACAATGCACACTTGACGGATTAATCGTGCATTGTTTTACTTATCCGCAGTATATATATATATATATATATATATTATATATATATATATATATATATAATACCTTTATAAAAAAGGATAGTTATATACAAATTAGTATGGGCTTAATAATCTATGATCGCCATCTTTCTTTAAAATTTTCAATAATTTTCTAAAGATTATATCACGCATAAAAATTTTATCCTCATTTTTAATTAAGAATCGAACATCAAAAAAATATTAATACATTCCTATTAACCATCGTATCGAATTAAGCGAGTCATTACTCAGCATTTTATGATACCTAATAAAAACTATATGCCTATTAAAATTTCTCAGAGTGAACAGTGAACGAATTTTATCGAACATATACGAACCATAACCGAACTTAAAGATACTGGTTGACACTAAAATACTAATAATTATTTTCTTCATCAATTATACATAGCACGAACATAAAGCTTTTCTTTTCTGTATCATTTAAAATAACATATCCTATTTCACTTAAGACTATAAAACGTAGGTGTAATGCAGTTAAAAATGTATATAAAAATTTAAATAATCACGTGATCGACGTTGGAGGGGATGTTAGAAAGTAATTTTTTTAACGTAGTCGATCGGAACTCATTGGATTATAATGCTGTTATTTATATTGCGCATGTATATAACTCTACAATGTTGTTAGATTACTTTCTGGAAATAATTTTTTTGCTATATTCCCATATTATTTTTTACAATGTTGTCAATTTTTTAAATAACCATTAAGGATAAAATAAATTTTTAAATGACTATTATTTATTTAAATGGAATTATAATCAATTTTTAAAATTGTATTATAATATAAATTAGATATTCTATAATTTTTCAGATTAAGGTCAAATTTTTGAATTGAATCAGAGATTATATTAGTCATGAAAAATATGTAGAAACTTGATTATAAAAAACTATAAACTTGGCCAAGGACAAATATTGGCAAATCCTGAATCTATTTTATTTATTTTCTATGTAATACATCCAAGCCTTGCAAATGGACTGCAGGTTATACTAAATATTGCACCAAGGTCCTTTTCTCTATGTTAATAATACAAAAATTAACAAATTTAAGTATATCGTAATTGCGCAATTTTAAAATAAATAAATAACGCCATTTTTTACATAGATTAAATTAATTACATCCCTTCCACCTAATTTTAGAAAAAATGCTATCCTTAGTATATGTATAAACTAATTAATTCAAACTTATCTTTCTAATTGTATTAACTTTTTATTGAGAAATTATTATTCATTTAATGATATAAGTTGTCATGCGCATTAGATTGTATCATGATCGTGCGCAGTATTTATTTTCCATTAATCACCCACATTCCAGCTACACAATATAATACTTGAAATTTCAATTTTGGTTAGACTGTACTTATTGACCGTTATAAGCGGTGTTGCATGGCGACTTTTTATATCTATTTTTAATTTTAAGGTCATACAGCGTTGCCATATTTTGTTTTTGCGCATAGCTATATCTTTCAGGAATGCCAATTTTATTTATTAAGAAAAATGAATATATATAATGTATAGGTGGTATATATACCGAACACTTATATAAATATTATTTTCAAATATACGTTATTAATTACTACATGTATGTATATGTAGCTATATGCACATGGGAATGTAACATATGATTATGTTATCAAACAAAAATTTCCTCAAAAAAATGTAAATCAGATCAATGAATTTTTGTAATGTATTAGGAGATACAATCTAGAATGTGAAGAGTCTCAAGTTAGCATAGCAACAAATTTATACAAAAACACACCGTTGCCAGATTTTCCATTATTATGTTTAATAAACAGGCATCTAGATATTTATTATATAATGAAATAAAAAGTAATTGTGTTTATTTAATATTATATAATAAACAAAGAATAAGCCAAAGCTAAGTGTAATTTTTTTATATGAAACGTTTCAAGCTTTTGATAGTATTTTTAAGCAGTTTTTTCATATTTTTAAATTACTAAAGACCTTGAAATTTGTATATTTATAATCTCATACGAGGTGTCATAACGTCACTGATTTGATGGCGTGGCTAACTTTGTAATGCATGTTTTAATAATATGATTCGTTGTTAAAGCTTAGTGGCAGCCATCTTGAATACAATGACTCATGGTTGGTGGAAATTGAGGCCGGGTATATTGAAACCTTGTAACGAGACTATTAGGAGCATTTCCTTTACACTAATATTATACTGTCTAAATGTATAAGGCATTCAAAAGTGTATTCTTGTCTATGTTTTTGAAAGTTAAGACATACAAATAACATTTTTATATATTGACTTTTTCAAAACATTTTATAAATATATAAAAAAAATATTTTTACAAAAGTTCTTGTGTTTTTGTGGTTACAATTACTTCGATGAAGAGAATTAATAGTCTTCTTGCTCCAGTCAAGTGATAGCAATGGCGATATGCCCTTTTCCCGGCAGTCAATTACAATGGCTATTACTTTTTACTAATTGTAAACCATGTCAAAAAAGGAATAACTAAATTTTAGAGTAGTATTGTGATTTTGTACTTGATTTTTGTTTATTATTGAACTGGACTAAACTGTCAACATGAAATAAATAATGCGGTGGCACTAGGAGCGCTTTTTTAATTGATAAAAAATTAAAAATTATTGTAGTGATTTAGTAGGTTAGAATGTCTTTATCACAACAGGTGAATGTTAAACAGGAACGCCAAGATGAAGCTGAGATCAGAGATATGGCTGAGAAAATATTGGAAGCCAATAAGGCGAAATTGGCAGCTGCAAATGCACGTCCCGCTGTTGGTCCAGGTACTCAACAAACAAATCAAGTAGGAAATATTTTAGGTTTTTTAACTCGTAAAGGTGTACCAGCACAACGGACTGCTACGACTGTCGAAGACAAGAAAGACGACGACTTTGGCAAATTTGGATGGATTACTCTTGGTAAAGCCCATATTCCATATATTTTTCGACAAGGAGAAAAATATTGTGCGGTTCGAATGGTAGAACAAAAAGTATTAAATAAATATCTAAATTATTTACACCAAGATATTTACAGTTGTACATGTATTCGAAGTTACTACATCGCAGAAATGGAAAGTAAATTATTAAGTGAAATAAATGCTAGACATTGTGATTTAGGATTTGGAAGAGAACCTTTTACAGTGCGTGATTTAGTTGTGCGTGTAAATGATGCTATAGAATTTTACAATTTTCTGGATGTATGTTATAATAAATTAATTCGGGGTACATGTGGTCCAAAAGATCGGTGTGGATTTATACGTATAAATAAAGAGTCAGTAGTACCATATACAGTGCGTGGTGATAGTAAATATGTACCGTTATTCTATTTCGAAGGTGAAACGGATAATTTAAAATTAAAGGCAGATGAGCTCGAAGGTTGGGACCTATCTTACCTAAAATTCTGTTGTAAAGTACAGGGTATACGTAATGAGTTGTTCGCGAATGAAACATGTGCAGTTATTAGTTTAAATGATATCAAAAGTTATTTTCCTCCTGGAACGGAGTTCGAAGACTATTGGCCTAGTAAAGTTGTTGATTCACAATTGTTAGTGGCAAGTAAAGGCGGTGGTCAAAATGGCTTATGGACGCGACAACCTGCTGCTCCACCTCCTGTAGTTCCAAAACCACCAGTGCAGACACGGCGATCTCCAGCTCCAGCTGCCCAAGCATCAGCACCGTTAGGTTTAACCCAAATGCAAGCTGTTTGTAATGGATGGGCTGCAGGACTTGTAAATCAATCAAGTTTGTATAACTCAAACGCTGCAGCTGCGAATCAATTAATCAGGCAAGTGTCATTGGGTATGCAAAGCTTAGGTAACGTGCCGAATACACAGTCCCAAGCGCAATCGAGGAACACGCAACGATCTCATCAGTATTATGCACAGAATAACATACCCATGACATTAAGCTCCGCACAAATTCCGCCCCCATTGGTTCGTTCAACTGTCGCACCAAATACACTTGGGTGAGAAACATTTTGATTATTTATGTTTATTCAAAACATAATTATTCATGCTTTTTCTTATTCCATAGTTATCCGTCCTATGGGAAGGATGACTGGTGAGTTATATTCTCAATAATTTGCATGAATTAACTAAAAGCATGTTGTAGTTATTTTTTATTAATCAAATAAGTTTTACGCTTAAAACGGTACATAAACGTTCAATATATTGTCCCAATTTAATTTTTCTTATACGCGAAGCATGTTTGAAAACTAACTAGATTGTTTGAAAAAAATTCAAATAAACTTTTTGTTTTCGAAATTAATTTTGAAAAATTTGTTTTATTTTATTAAAAGTAGATTCAAAGTGAAGGCTTTTAGTACTGTGTATTATATAAGAAAATGTGTTAATGAGATCTAGGGCGTGCTAACTTTGTACTAATTATCTTAGACATTCAACAACGATTTTAAAAATCACGAAAAACACCTTTTCAATACTCCAAATACCTGTAACCAAAAATGTATTGAAAATGTAAAAGCCATACAAATTATATCATGGTATAAACTATACGTCAAGTTCTAGCTTAACTATCGTGTGGGTTACAGACAGATTGTTCCTGAAAGTTTTATTTTAATTAATGAACTCCAATTTAACATGGACAGCAAAAAATTGAACGTTTATTAGCCGTTTTAACGAATGAATATCAATCGATAAGATAATCTAAATAGTTTCTTAGTTTCCAATGGATAAAAAATCGAAAGATATAGATCTATTGATAATAAAATATTACTTATTAATTTCAGTTTGACAGGTGTCTATATTTTATTTTCTCAGTCGTTAAAAGTGCACTAATTGGATTTAATAAAAATTTATTTAAACCAATTAATTAGCAAAGGTTACTGAAATGAAAATATGTCCGGTAAAATTAAAAAACGGTGATTTAAGGTGTTCTAAAAAAGTAAAAAATGAGGTATAAGAAGCACTCTCAAAAACATTCATTTTTGTTAACTTTTATTCTAAACAGTCTAACTTTTCTTAGACCCTCAAAACGACGCATCGGGTCGGGAATTCCACGCATATGATTTCATTTACTATAGGGATAAAATACTGCCTGTTCGAATCCAACATTATTCCTTGAATTACAATTAAAATGTTTGAATGTCATTGTATAAACTGGTTAATTGTTAAAATTGTTTATTATAATTTAAAAAGACTAATGAACTCTAGCTGTTATAATAGTGTAGATAAGGTTTAAAAAATTTGCATGTGTTTTTTGTTAGAAAGATGTATATATATTTTAAGTTTATTTTGTAATTAAAGGGCAACTGGTACATACACAACACCGAGCCTATTACCTCAAAGTGTTTCACAATCGTATAACATGATGGCAAGTTTAGCTGAACATGGATTAATGCCACCACCAGTGAATGCAGCAAATTATGCATCTGCCGTACAACAAACTGCTCGAAGTCATCAAGTTCAACAACAACCGAATGCTAGATCTTTATCACAAAATAATCGATCTGTGTTACAACAATCACAATCTAGACAAACACAGCAACAATTGGCACGATCGAATATGTCTAGATCACGGCAAGAACCCCAACAGCATCCGCCACCATTGATTCCAGTAAATGGAAGTGCAGCTGCAATAAATCCAACTATTGCACGATATTCTACACCTACTTCAAATTCAACGCCTGGGTCAGAAGTGATTGATTTATCTTCATCACCGAGGTAACTTTTTGCAATTTTATTATTTAGTTCTTTTAGAAAAATTATTTAATGGTTAATATTACAAGATAAATATACGTATTAATTAATAACTTTTATTACCTTTCTTGATAATAATAAGACCACTGTACTCAAAATTCGAGCGAAAAAATTAGTTTTATGTTACAACTACTATGCAATAAAATGAAAATCTTATAATGTTGAAAATTTTTGTTGACACAAGTACAAAAATGTCGGATTAAGGGAATAGTCAGGTGTAATACCTTAAAATAAATTGTTTTATTAAAGAAACAGTTTAATAGTAAATTTGGTCTAAAATTTGAAAGATAAAAATATTGAAGGTACTAATAAAATTATCGCTTAGATTAGCATTAATAAACATAAAAGCTGAAATTTTGATGGAATGTTTTGGACAAAAATGTCACTTTAAGTTCTTAAATGAACAAAATCGGTCAACTGAGTCTTATCGATCCGGAATCCAATCCTTCATAAGAGATAGCATACAAATTTAAATACAGAAATGTTTGTTTCTTAAAAACAAAAAATATATTTTTTTGGAAGATTTTTGGAAGGAAGTTCCTTACGGCAGGCTTGGAGGGGATAGGGATTTTGCTGCGCGACCGAACTGAAAAAAATGTGATAGTAAAACCGTAAGAAAAAGTGCGTGGAATAAAACCGTTAAATGAGACGTGCGCAGGCGCGACAGTCGCATACATAAGCGAGTAGTGTATAATACCTTTCTCTTTCTCCCTCTTTCTTTTCGTTCTCTCATCCCTTCTCTTTCTATTACCACTCCACCCCGCAAATGAATAGTATATACTCATGAATTCATGGACAAGCATATGGCGAATACTCACATTATTGATACATTTTACTCATGAGTAGCCACGTTTATGTTCATATAATTTCAAATCGTCAAAACAATAATAAATATAGTAACAATGGCAAGTGAACCAACAAGTGACTTGAATGCAATTGACAGTGATAATAGTGGGAAATTATTCAGTGCAAAAGAATTAAATACGTAAGTATTAGTTTATTCTTTATTAATAAATATATATTTATAAATATAAATAAAATATTTTACATTGGTTAAGTAAGGTTTTCTAGGTTATCTTTCTTGCTGTTTTGAGGGTCATACGGAAAAATTGAGAAAAAAATAAGAAAATTCATAGAGATTATATATATATATATATATATATATATATATATATATATATATATATATATATATATATATATATATATGTGTGTGTGTGTTTTTTTTTTTTTTATATAGCGAAGGAAATTATTTAACGAATCTCTGGCTTAGATGTTTTGCCTGGTATGTCGGACTCGAACATTAACTTAGTGGCTAATACCGACTAAAACCTCCGCTATCCTCTGAACTCTGATCCCCCACGGTATCCGCCGTTAGGCATTACTTCGTGGGGGGGAGGATATAGCTACTGCTCTTTCTTCTGGTAGCTAAGGTGTTATTTTACCTTTCTTCTAGTTGTTGTCATTTGCCCTTTTTCTTTCGATGGAACGCAAGTATATAAGGACTTCTGTTGCAAATTTGCTGATGGCGTTCCAAGAGGCTCTTGATGACAGCATTACTTCGATAATTGTCTCTGGTTGGATACTCCGGTGTAAGATAATCTCGAGTAGATCACGCTGTCGATTAAATCGTGGGCAGTCAAAGAAAACATGCTCCGCATCTTCGATTACTTCTGGGCAGGACGGGCACTCCGGGGAATTATCGTGCTTAAAACGGTGCAGATAAGCCCGGAAACAACCATATCACGTCAAACAATCACGTGTGTGTGTGTGTGTGTGTGTGTGTGTGTGTGTATGAATATTTCTTTTTAAAAGTTAATTCTGTACTAAATATATATATACATGTTATAAATAATTCTATTTATATTTTTTAATCATTTTCAGTGCTGCAAAACCACCAAAAACCAAAGCAGAGTATCAAAAAGCGTATAGGGAACGCGAAAAAGCTAAAAAAAATGAAAATAAGCAAGAAAGGTAAAATATAAAGCAATGATATCCTCTAAACTAATGAAAATATTTAAAAAGTTTATTGATTATTTTTTTAAATAATTAATAAAAAAAATTCTCCCTTCAATTCCAAACATTTAAATATATATAATTCTATTTTTTTTTTACTAATCATTTTTAGTTCTGCAAAACCACGAAAAACCAAAGCAGAGTATCAAAAGGAGTATAGAGAACGCCAAAAAGCTAAAAAAAAAATGAATAAGCAAAAAAGGTACAATATAAAGCAAAAATATCTAGTAAACTTATGAAAATATTTAAAAAGTTTATTGAATATTTTTTTTAAAGTTTTAATTTAAACAAAAAATGTATTTTTAATCATTTTCAGTGCCGCAAAACCACCAAAAACAAATGCAGAACATCAAAAGGCATTCAGGGAACGTCAAAAAATAAATAATCGAGAAAGGTACAATACAAAAATATCGATGTGTATGTATATATACGAGGGTGCTCCTTTTTTTCGAATTCTATTTTTGGCCTCATATACGAAAAAGTATCATTGTAAATTAGAAAAAAAAATTACACTCTGAGTTTAGAATAATAATTCGTGTGTGAAGTGAAAATATATAAATTCAAAGAAAAGAAGCACTCAAATGTATATATAGAAATTTTTTTTTAATGTTAAATAATTTTAATTTCTATTTTTCTATTTCTATGTAATTTTATGTTGTCAATCAAAAATAAAGAGACATATTTTGTTATTTTAGTTGATAATTTGAATTACGATGTTTTTTTATTTTAAGTAATTTATTATTTCCTAAAATACTGAATTTCCTAAATACTTTCTTGTACTTAAATAAAAATTAATCAGCAAAATTTAAGAGAAAAATCAAGAAAACCTACATAAAATTGAGCACGATTTTTTTTGCAATTTGTGTCGATTCTACATTAGCCGAAGGAACTTCGTTCCTACCTGGTGTCCCACGACACCACATCATTTTTTTTTAATTATTAATTTTGATCTGCTATAATATCAGCTCAACCTTCGCTAGGTGTATCCCATCCGCATAAAAATTTCATTTTCCTACCTTTTCGTTTTTGAGTTATCATGATGACGGACTGACAGGTAGCCGAAATGTACGAATTAAGTGATTGTAAGAACAACTTTAAACTGGTTTAAAATGTGGAGTACGTAACTTTAATATGAGGGGTATAAATATAGTTTAAACATTGTCAATAAACAATGGGTCGAGATTTAAATAATTGACACGTTAAGATAACTCAAAAATGAAAAGAGATAGCAAGAAATTTTGGTGACGTATTCTAGGCATAAAAAGTGAATTTCAGTTCGCCGAATTGATCCATTGGGTTCAATGGATCCATGACACAACTTTTAAACTATAAAATAGAACAATTCAAAGACAACAAATATTTGTTTTCTGAAAAGAAACCATTTTTGTGGATTTTAAGTAAATTTCGGATTCGCCTCAAATTTAGCTAATAAACACATATATACTAATAATACTTGTTATTATTATATATGTATTTATAAATGTATAGACTGGATTTTTATATTATTTTATGATTGTTAATGATTAAAAATAGTTCAAACATTGATACTTAACCATGCCGAGTCACTAAACAATTAACTCTGTTAGCTTCACTCGTTTGATTTATTTCCTTCGATTGTTAAAAATCGTTAGATTTTAACAAAAAGTTCAGGTCCAGATATAGAATTATGATAAAACTCTGTTTACAAAAACTTTGCCTACACTCTCTATCAGACTTAGAGTTAATCACCTAAGTAATGTTCATCGAACCTTGCTTGGTTTTTAAAAAATATGTTTCCTGTCGCCAATTTAAATAGCATCACAAAATTATACTAATTATATAATACTAATTAAGTATATGGTATGATTAAGAAAAACTCCCATTATTATTAAAAAATTACAACTGACAATACTAATCAACACCACTATTCTTCAAGAGTTATACTTTCATTTCAACTGCTTAAAAACATAAACTTTTCGTTACAATTTTTTTAGAACGATTTATTTGCTTTTAAAATAATCTTTTAAATTTAGTCATATGCCTTTCATTAGAACATCTTTTTGAGAAATAAAATGCGAAATTCCCAGCTTTATAAACAAATCACGGCTATCATTATTAATCAACATAATCTTCAAGAGTAATAGTTTCATTTCTACTTTATTCGTCGCACGTTTTCGATACCTTTTTTTCTAAACCGATTTCTTAATAAGCGTCAGTTACGGTAATAATTTCTTAAATTCAGCCATATGTTTTCTTTAGAACAATTTTTTGAAAAATAAAATGCGAAGTATAATATTTAAGTATCGTTTTCACCAACTTAAAAATAATAATTATTTATTTACTTTTTAGAACATCTAGCCAACAGAGACAAGTTGTTGGTAATGGTCGAACAACGGTTATGGACGGCGGCCATAAATTAACAACGTTACCAGATACGCCGTCTCAAGGATCACATACACCTTTTAAGGTACAAAAAGCTTTCGTGGAAGGAAGCATGGTGCCGTGTATAAATATGAAACCTTATGTTTATTCAGAACTGTTAATAACATTACCTGATTTGGTCGAGCACTTTTTTCCTAGACATTCAGTGTCAACAATTAAGCAAGTGTTAGATGTATTAGGAATGGAACTATTTAAAGGAAATCAGTGAGTAAATATATACATTTTTTTTATTTTATTTCAAATAAACCGGTTGATTACCAAACTTTGCAATTAACAAGTTGCATCCACTTATCTTACCTTTGGGGGCCCTGCATAAATAATATAAGACATTAAAAGGATTGGGGGTATTGATTCAATATTTATTAAATCTTAGGACTGATTGGAGAACTAAAGAATCCGATCTTACATTAGTTTTTACCGACTCAGTGATCAAGTCATTAATACCTTCAGTGATTAATACCTCAAGGCATTAATACCTTCATCTATTTGATTACTTAAGTAGGAGGTAACGGGTTCGAATCCAGGAAGTATCAGTTTGATCAATTAAAATTTAAAAAAGGGGCGGTTGGTTGATCACACTGTTTTCGCTTGGATAAGAACGAAGTACACAACTCCACGTAGAACATAACAATATAATTGTCATCTAGTGTTAGAAGGCATCTGTGTCTTCAGGTGATGGAGTGTTCTAAAAGAGGCTACAGAGGACCAACAGGTCTAGGTACAAGGGACGTGTATGCAGTTCCCCTCTTAATATACTCTACATTATTTTTTCTATAAAAAAATTCAATTTTTACGCGATAGAAAACGGTAATATCGTATAACGCGATTTGCACCTATGGTCCACAAAACGAAATTTTTAATTTACATGCACCCAGCACAGTGAAAACTTGATACATTATGTTTTCAACCCCGCTGATCACAAAAAAAACCATAAAATTAGTCCCGGCGTCTGTAAAAGCATTTAAAATATTAAAATGCTTATATCTCTTATGCTCTTATCTATCTCTAAATGGTTTCGAATCACAAAAGAGAAATTTCAAATAAAAATTTTAGATTAGAAAGTTTTACATAAAAAAGTTTATTGTCTTTTTTTAGCTATAATAGGATAGTTTTTTATATTCAAAAAAGTACTTCAAAATATTGATTTCTTAATAAAAAGTAATTAAAAATAAATATTTGCTCAAAATAAATATAGTTTCTTGTCATTAAATGACATTAAAATTTAAACCTTTTTTATTCCTATAAAAATTGATATTGAGATTACTGGTATAACAGATAATTGTTTTGACTGAACGGGCAAAGACATCTAACTAATAATTTTTACCATAATGACGTCACACCATGGCAGTGTAGTGTTTAACGTGTCGTGATATAAAGAGAAAAATATAGAATTTTAAATTTAAGATAATAAATTAATCATGTGCTCTTATCAAATTTAGAATATTTAAGAATATTTCTACATAAATTTTAATTTTTGTCAAGTTTCATGCTTTGTTTTTCACTACCGAAAATACCCTATTAAAGTTAACGGTGCTCCAGTATTCTCCAGAATTTGAAAATAGGCGGAGGGTAGTTTTTAATGCTTTTTTCGTGATCATCAAGGTTGAAACGAAATGTTTCCAGTTTTCTTACTAGGTGCAACGTAAATACAAAATTTCGTAATAGTTTTTAGACACAGTAAAAAATTCTAAAGAAACTTGGTGAAATTAAAAATTCTAGATTTTTAAAATGCATGGATATTTACACCCATAGTAAAAGATTGATTAGAATATTAAGCAAATAAAATTTATTAAAGTTGTCAAGAAGAATGAAACTTTTTCTAGAAAAGTAATAAAGATGCTTTTAAACCGCACTAATACTTCTTAAATTTGACAAATAAACAAATTTTTTAAATTTACAAGTATATTATATATCCGATATATAACTTAGTATTCATTTTTGAGCCTTTTATGATTAACATTCTTAAAATACACTAAATACATACCCATGCTGTTACGTATGAACTTCGTTATATAATAATGTGTCTTACGATAATGTATGTGTTAATTAGCTGTATTTGAATTGAAATTGTGTTCATGAAAAAATGTTTCAACAACAAAGTTTTTATACTGAAATTTTTCTTCTACTTCTCATGACCTAAAAGATAAGTTAGTCTATGAGATCCAATTAATACATTTTGCTCAATAACGTTTTGAAAATTGACTAAAGTGACTTTAGAATACGTTTACTTATTGTATTGTAAATGTGTTTAATATTTTCTAGCATACAGACTTTACCCTAAATTTAATTATCTTTACACATATTAACTAGAAAAATATTGAAATCACAAAATTAGATATGAATATTGATAGATTTACTTAATTAGTACATTAGTAGTATATCTGTGTGTCTGCCTGTCCGTCGTCAAGATAACTCTCAAATATATACTGAGTTGAAATTTTTATGGCGTATCCTAGACCTAAAAAGTGAGTTTAAGTTCGCGAAATAGCAAAATTGAACAAACGGGTCTCATGAATTAATGATCCATCTTTTTAACCATAAGAAACAGAAGAAAAGTTTATATATGAAAAAAAATTTCTTGCTAAAATACAAACAAGTTTTGTTTGAAATATTTTTCATAATATTTGTCAGATATTTAACAATTTCCTCTGCCAGTTGTTATATTCACTTGTTTAGTGTAATTAAGACCTTAAAAAATACATAAATTTGTAATATTCATTTTAAGATTATCGGATATCGGCCTTTGTAAAAACTTCAAAAAAATTGTAGAATTGGAGGAAATATTTTGTATCTAATTTTGTTCAGTTTTTTTCATAATTTTTAAGGTTTCTGAAATCACACAATGCTTTTTCGATAAAATTCATTATTTAAAATGTAATTAGAACTATTTTCTGCAACGAATAATAATTATGATTTAAAGTCAGACCCCGGACTGACGTAACGTAATGACAGGCTTAGACCAATCTATAAAGTTAAGCAACAGCAGTCACAATCTGTATTTGGGTGGGTGACCACCTAGCAGTACTGTGTACTGTTGTTGTATAAATAATAATAATAATACCCTTTGGTTAATGGCTATATAGCTGAAAGTAGCTAAAGCCAAAAAAAAAAAAGTATAATTCATATTGAAACATACATTTGATTCATATTGAAATTTATAGGTTGTTTGGTAAAGGTGGACCCACTGATAAAACAGAAAACATTTTCAAAAATTTGCATAATAAAAATTATTTCAATTAAAGTCAACAGCAAAGATAATGGTGAAGTTTACGTTAGCAGTTTATTTATACCTGTTAATATATTTAAATTGAAGATTTTTTCCCTGTTAAATATGCCGTTTAAATTATTAAATTTAACCCACTGAAAATGTAATTAAAAAATTGTCACTTTTTTAATTTTTTATTTACTAAAAAAAGTTTAGGTTCTGTATTTGACTCGTATGTATGTTTATATGGCTGCGATTTTTTCAAAAGCTAAAAATCCGATTTTGAATTAATTTTTGTTATTTAAATAGCATAGTTTCATGGAAGAATTTAGTGTATAATATATATACTAAAATTGGATATGTACTAAAGATCTTCGGGGATAAATATTGGAACTTTCTTTTTTTAAGTTCCACCGGTTCCACGGAACAAATTCTTAGTGATTGAATATAACTGAGTAGTCTGATTTAAATGTTTTTTTTTTTATTGGATAGAATAATATACTTCAAAGCTACTCCCAATTAAATTTGAAAAAAAAAATTCTAGCTTAAGGGACAGAGAGGGTGTTGTACAAACAAATTTTTGGTGATTGTGTATGTATCATACCTACATAGTTTATCTGATATCAGCGAACTTACCGACGATTTTTCTCACATTACATATTCTGCTGTGTTTTGTAAATTATTATTATTAATTTCATGTAATTTGAAATTGATTTAACTATAATAGTAAGTTTTATGATAGCAGATAGACAGTTGATAGATAAAACTGCAACTTAAGCTTCCAGGCTACTATGTTGTGGTCAAGGTACCAAAAAATCTACCTATCGATTATTATTTTTGATACAATTAATTAATTCATACTTATGATCATCTTGAAAGTTTACTTTTGTCAAAGGAAGCCATTGCTGAAAAGGCAGGCTGGAATCTTGATCTTAGAGATTCTAGAACGTTCATATGTACCATTTGCGAATTTCAAGTTACTCTCGAATGAAAAAATTAATTATTTTGTATAGTTTCTTTAAAATTTCAGTTTTAACGGATTTTTTTTCTGTAAATAAGTTCCTTTTTTTCTAAAGAGTCCATGTAAAAGTAACATAAATTATAAAAATCTTACATAATTTATGAATAGCTCCCTGTTTAATATAAATCAGAATTACTCCTATTAACTGTATTATATGATTTACTTAATTGACTATTAAAATAAATTTTAATTAAATCCAAAAAAATCGTTCGATCTTAGAATCATTTTGTATAGTTTATTTAAAATTTCACTTATAACGGATTTCTTTCTATAAATAAGTTTTTTTTTCTTGAAAATTTCTCACTTAGGTGGAGAACTTATAAAAGTCTTACTTTATGAATAGTTCCCTGTTTAATACAATTCAGAATTACTCCTATTAATATTAAATGATTCAATTGACTATTAAAATAAATTTTAATTAAAATAAACTTATTTTTAAATTTACAGACAACAAATGCAGATATTACGAGAATCTGGAAAATGCCAATCAATCCACGATGTTCTGCCATTAGTTCAAATTCGTGAAGTAATGAATTTTATGCCACAAATAAAATACATGTGTAAAGGGAATGAAGAAATAAATCAAGATAAAAGACAACGAACAAGCTAGGATTGGGTAAGCGGGGCCTGGCAATCCCTGCAGTCACCTCTTGGATATGTTTCAAATTCCACATGGGGGGTGCCACATAATTCAGCTGTAATCGCAGACAACCAAAGGTGGGCAATGTAATACATATACAACTGATTTGAAAAATATATGGAAACAAAAAGCTCACCAATCACAGCTGCTGTTTATCTCCGGCAGTAGCTAAATCTACTCCCTAGCTTACATTGAGCTATTCATATAGTGTGTTGTACATATGTTTATGGAATATGTAATTAAAATAATAATTTAATTACTAGTTATTTAAAGACTAATTTTCTTAGTTAATATTATTCCTATCTAAATAAAAATTTTATACACTTTTTTTCGAAACTGTAAATATTATAAAATAATAACCTTATGACGATCATCAAAAATCTTTTTATTTTTGGATAATACGACTGGATATATGAACCAGGTGTTTCTTTTAAAAATGTGCATCAAATTTACTTAACGATTTCCTGGATGGATGTGTAGGTTGATTTCTTAATAGTTTTTTGAGTTATATTATTTTGTAGTCTTAAATGGTTTTTAATTATGAATATTAACGAACGTTAATTTGTGAAAGTGTGCTTATCGCAGTGATTTTTGGACTGTAGATTATTTTGTTGTATTATATATTATTTCGGACTGTAAATTAAAAATAATCTTATTCAACAGATTATATTTTTTTCCCATTTTACGAAGAATAGAGTCTTGAGTTATATGCGAAAATATATCAAATGACTTAAATTTGAAGTATCGTTTGTAGAAAAAATTCTTTGAATCTTATCTAATTTGCGTCTTTGTAATTTTTATAGTAGGCTTTATTGAGCACTTGGAATTTTTGAAGAAAACTAAAGTGTCTTCTCTTGTTATTCGGAGTTATTTTTTATATGATCGAAATTCTTTTCCATTATTTTGAAAGAGACATAGAAGTGCTAATTAAGTTAATTTATTTTATGATGAATTGATATCTTGAGAGTCTTCAAATTTTTTCCAAATTATATTTTTAGAAAATAATCAAAATAGAAATTTTAAAACGAAAAATACTACAATCGTTCAAAATGTTAGCATTGAATTGTGCAAGTATTCGTATATTTAAAGCATTCATAGTGTCAGTATTATGTTATTTAACGGTATGATCGTTAAGTTGTTCGAGATGTGTGGTAAGGTATGGGAAATGTAGTTTAAATACAACATTTATATTGTTTTTGTTTTGGCCAACTGTCATCCAATTATTTAGATTGTGGGGTTTGTTAAAAAAAATCAAAGAATAAATGTTCAATTCAAATGAATATAATAAAAGCTCAATATGTTTCGACCCTCTAGAATCTAGAGTCATTAAAGGAGGACTACCCAATTTCCTCAATGTTCTTGCAACTATTAAACTTAAATGGACCTTATTATAAGTAAATATAAAGAGGTCGCTAATTATTTATATTTGATGAAGAGAAGATTCATGCAGCTTAATATAAAGTACTAAGTAGTAAGTATGATTAGAGATGCTTATAAAAAAATCGTAGACAGACTTCAAAATTTATTTAATATAAATTGAGATTATGATTCGAAAATTATCATCTATTTGAGATTACTAGACTTGTCTCTTACTATTCACAAGAAAACAATGAAGTTTTCCTGTTAAAGCACATAGATTGCCATATATGTATGTGCTTTAACAGGAAAACTTTCTTGAGTTATTATAATAATAATTGCTAAAATACGACAAAGGAATCGTTTAATAAATTTGCTTCACATTTTTAAACAACCCCCTGTGATTATATATGTATATATATATATTTTTTTTTAATGAAAAAATTCTTTGTTAATACTTTAGTTCTTATCTTACGTTCTTTTTCTTTAGTCCAGTCAAAATTGTCTTGATTTAAGGAAAAAATAAAAACATAAAAAACGCATAATAACTGTTTATAGATCTTTTTGGTGTAAACTAGAAGAGAAAAAATGTTGAAGCAATCAGTGTTACAGTTCCTATGTATCAAAATTTTAAAAAACAATACGATAAAAACTTTTTTAAAATTAATGTGGTGAGAATCTCCTATAATAATTTTTTAGTTGCATTTGTGTGGGTGGGATTACAATTCATTTGTATATTTCAGTTTCACTTATTTATTCCATTTAATTAAATAATTAAATTATAAATACATTAATTTTATTTTAATTTCCTTATTGTTAAAAACTCAAAATACAAACTTTGCTATAAAATTTTCAATTAATGAATGTAAGTCGATGTATATGCTTGATTTCGTTCTGTTAGAAAAAGATTAGAAAAATTCAAAAAATGTCAATATTCTGTTATGAAATTTTCTAATAAATACACCGGAAATGTCCCAAAAAATGTACTTAAAATAATTAAATACTATGTCACAAGACTTATAAAAAAGATCTGGAATTACCTTAAACAAATTTTACCAATTCTGGCTTACATCTACTTCGGACAAACAATGGTATTTTGATTGTGAAATCAAAAAAAAATTTTTATAGAGAAATTATGCGAGATTTTTAATGGTTTTATTGTAAATTTATGTCTAAGAAATAAAAAAAAAAATTTCGAAATATTTGCATAAAGAAGGTTTGCAGAAACAGAAACTATTTTTATTCTCCAGATGTATTGTTTCATCTTTATAAGTAAAATGTAAAAGCTTTCCAGCCATTTTTAAATTCCTATCAGAGTGAATAAGAAAAGAACGTTTCATATTAGTTTCATTTTTTATGTATGTACATTATGTCTGTGTTTCGAAAGTGGTTGTTTTACTGAGGGCATCACCATATGATTGTATATTAGTCAATAACAATGTTAATATAGATTGACAGTGTTTCATCACATATATACCTAATAAATTTCGATTTATTCCCCAATTTCCTATTTCGACTACAAAGTAGTCATCATCAGTATGAATTAGCTAGTTGTAATGATTCTCTGAGGAGATGTTACTATTTGCTAATTTGGTGACAGTTTGCACCGGAGTGCAAACATATATACCTGTTCTTTTATCTGCCAGAATTTCCGTTATTACCTTAAACATTGTTTTACTTATGATTATTATTTTAAATTTTTACACAAGTAAATTTTATAAAATAAAAATATTACGTGAAAGATAAAATTATTAATTATTTAAATCGTTTTTAATAGCATTATTATTATAACTTCAGTCAATTTTGTTGGTAATGTTTTGATTTTTAATTATGGTAAAGTGTGCATTTTTAAAAATAAATTCTGATTTATATCCGTATATCCGTACAATTAAAAGGTAGAATATTAATAATATATTAAAGTAATGTTTAAGACAAGGACAATAGAAATTCTGACAAATAGAAGAGAACAAATATGTATGCTGATGCAGATACTTCACTAGTCTATATAATTATATCAGTGATACCATCACTTTCGAAACTTCACCAATAAATATAAATATACATGTTCCGGACAGAGCATATGGAAGTTGAGCGCTATAGAACTCGAGTATAAGCGTACTGAGCGTACATTATACTGTTGAAGCATGCTCAAATCAAGAATTCCATTACTATCGTAATCTATGTACTCTATATGATAAAATACAACAGGGTTGTGGATTTTCATTATTTTGAGTTAGAAAAACTTTATAAAATAAAACGATATAGACCTACGTGTATTTTAAGTGTAACTATTCACATTTTAGTGGGTTCAAGTTTTTATCTTGTTTTAATTTTTTTTTTTTTTTAATTTAATTTTTTTTTCTAAATTTAGTAGAAATAGTACGAATAGGTCGGATTTGAAATTTTTTTTAAGAAAACAAAACAAAACTTAATATTAAGATAATATAATCCAAATGATTCAATGAGCGTTCGACTTTATTATTAACCTTTTACATTTGCTAAGAATAAATACAATAATGTCGTCCATATTTAAATTGAAGAGATGTACAAATAGCCTACAGGTTTTTAAAATTTACAAAAAAGTTTGAAATTTTAAAGGTATTTTTATAGATTAACATGCATTAACATTGTAACATTTTACATGACATAACCGGTATATTCTAAAAAGAAAATCATCAAAAATAATTTATTTTATATTCAAGGAAATATTTTTTTAGAATGGGGGATTTTAACCAAACAAAGAAGAACGAACTATAATCTCATAAATATCAGCTTTTAAGTAAACAAACGCATTTGTATCGATTAATAGGCAAACGGTCCACCACCCGTATTATTTTTGTGTCAAGGGTTAAATAAAAAAAAAAAAAAAAAACAATTCATTTTACTTTCATAAAAATTGTAAATTACAATAAAAATAAGAAAAGATTATGAGAATTGTTAAATTTAAACAAAGGATTACATAATATGAATGGTTTTCGATTAAATTTTGAATTTTTAAGATTAATAATTTAATTAAATATTAATTGAATCTAATAATGTGTAATTTTTTAAAATGTCATTTATATGCCCGAGATGAATTTATTTTAATGTTTGAGGCTGAAATTTACTTTAATTACCTGCTTGTTTTCAGATGTATTGATATTTTGAGAAATCGTGTAATTAGATAGGAAATAGGTTTGAAATTTTTTTAAATTATAATTAAAATTAATCATACAATTAAAATAAATTAAAGTTCACAAAAAATGTTAAAACATTGAATATAATTTTTATTCGATTTTTAATATTGATATCAAAATTGAACGATTAAAATTTTTATTTAGACATTGTTCAAATATTTTGTACGCAAAATTTTGATAAATTTAAACTGCAATCTCATAAGACAATTTTTATTAAAATTAAAAAATAAAATAATAAATTGACGAAGTGTTCACAATTGAGAATAGAGGTTTTATTCGTTTTTGAAGTATAAATAAGGCTCCTAGTTATCTATGTATACTTAACTTCAAAACAAGTGCGATACTTAAATTTTTCACATATTTTTGAAATTATAAAATGTACGATTTTTACGGTGTGTTAAGTTTTTTACCATATTTTATTTTCTTAAAGTAAAACATTGATTTTAATCTGAACAAATTATAATATACTTCATAAAATATAGTGAATTTTCTTTGAGAGACTTTGAATATAAGTAACTACTGCCGTTTGGCTTTGAATATTTGAATTTAAAAAACACTCACCTTAAATAATTTTGCTACTGGGGCTAAAATCCGAGGAGTCTCGTGTTGCATTAGAATATACCAAACATACATTTATCGGTTCGCTGAAATTGACTTCCAAGTTTGCCAATAAAAATTTTCAAGTAATTAAACATTTTCAATGAAAAAAGACCAATATTTATTACGTTCAATATTTATTACCTTCTTTATTACTCATTTTATGAAAATTTTATCGTCTCAATTTTACATTTGGTCAATTTTTAAGTAAAGTGGATAGTTTTTTGATAGTAATAAGGAAATAAAACAAATTATAGAGGAAAAATACATCAAAATTTTCTTCATTAGTACTATTTTAAGATTACATATCGTGTCTTATCATTTTATCTGATATCTTTCATAATGAATTTAAAAAATTGGGGAATTATCATCATAAACGGTGTATAAATATAAATAAAATGGCGTATCGCCATGACGTCCAGTGAAAATTTATGTTTTAGAATTCAAGACAATTTCAAAAGTAATATTTTTAAAGTTAGTTAAAATTTCAGAAAAGAAATAAATCTTCCTGATAACTTACCACAAATTCTTGGAGACAACCAACACAACATCAAACTCCTACATAAATATTTAAAAAGGACTAATCTTATTAATAAACTATAATTAATCAGGACTCAATAAATCATAGTT
The DNA here is from genome assembly GCA_020423425.1 of Chrysopa pallens. Lineage (NCBI taxonomy): Eukaryota > Metazoa > Arthropoda > Insecta > Neuroptera > Chrysopidae > Chrysopa > Chrysopa pallens. The sequence goes on along the minus strand of CM035592.1, from coordinate 104,680,003 downwards.
TTCAGTTTTTATATTTTACACTGTGTAATGACCATGATGTTAACACAGTAAAAAAAAAAAAAAAAAAAAGTTAGTTAAATTTATTTCGTTATAAATAACTAAGAGATAGAAGTATTTGCTTGATTGTTTGGGGAATCTTTATATAGGCTCTAAAGTTAAGTGAATTGATAGCTCGAAAAATAAAGTTTCACAATCAAAAATTGTTGGTTTTGCTATCACTTTTTTAATCGGTGTGTATAACGGGCGCAAATAAATTTTTACCCAAATAAAGCCCTTTTTTCGAAATATTGTATCTATGTTATCGCTAAAACAAGAATAGAAGCTATCTTGAAAAATTATTTTGCTTTAACTTAGTTTTTGGTATTATTATATATTAATAAATTCTCCTCATTCAAAAGTTTGTACTGATTTGGGGTGAAATATTTCGCAAATGGTGCAATTTGAGTGAAAATTTTTGACTTAACAGCAAAGTTTCAGATGAAAATACACTATATTTCTGTGCTCCTCTTAAAAGTCATAATGATAGATCTGCAAAGTCCATAATTTTTAATTTGGCAACATGAGTTTTATATTTTCTGAATATCTTTAACTTGTGAATCAGTCAATTTGATATCTCCATATTTTGCATACTAGACTAAATTTCAAAAATGCCTAGCAATATTTTCAAGATTTGCATGATTATAATTGTTTTAACCTTGATTTATTGACCGATTAAAGAATATTGCATTAAAAAAAATTATTACATTTTAGATTCAATTAATTTTTGAGGTAATTCAAAATACAACTTGACGTACGGAAATTTACCAAGTGTTCTTAATGTGTATGGTAAATATGAATTTTGTTAAAGATATTATTTTTTATTTAATGGATAGAGGTATTAATTTAATTTAAACAAAACAAAACAAAACAAAACATTGTAACATTTTTTTATGTTTTATTTATTGACATTTTAATTTTAAATGATTGCAATAAAGAATGAAGTAATTAAAACAAAATTTGTTTCAATAATCAATCATTCTCATGAAATTAATACCTTTACCCTACCTACATTCACCAATGAGTCGTATCAACAGATTATATGCGATTTAAGGGTATAATAAAATCTCCATTACAAAGCACAATAATCAGTGAATTTATTTATATTCGGCTTGGGAAAAAGGAATGCATTATTTTTTCATTTGATTCCTGAGTATTAAATATAAGATTATTCCATTTTATTAAAGTATGTATGATTTTTTCATCGTTTTTTGTCATTTTCATGATGTTTTTCTCGTAGATATCCAGGTTCCGATTTTCAAAAAAATTCTACGCTTTTCCTGACTTTGAAGAAAGCTAGAAATTGCTTTGTGCCAGGGTTAGGCTTAAATGGATTCATTGAAATTTCTCGAGAAAATTTCCGGAGTTTCTGGCGAATGTGGTCTAGCATTGTTCAGTTGAAACACAATTCTTCTTATATTCTTTGGACACATGGAAGTAACTTAGAAAAGTTCCTTCTAGTCCCACCAAACTCATACAAAAACTTTCTAGACCGATGTTCTTGGGTTGAACCGTTTAAGTGCATAATGTAATTTTGTAATCATTTTTTACATTCAATCGCCATCCGATTCTAAAATGATTGGACTTCATTTCGTTTGGTCAAGGCTTCCTAAATGAAATGTGGTTCATCGTGTTTTGTGCGTCATAAACCACATTAAAATATTTTTTAATTCAGTTTAATGCAAATGGTTTAACGTGTTATGTGGTCGATCTACAGTTAGTGTGATTAATACATCATGATGTGTATCATTCGAACAATTCAGCCATAAAAAAATACTGGATTTGCTTTTTCTCAACTAATCATAACTAATTAATCGCATATGATTTGCTGTGTACGTAGACTTTCTATTTTGTTAAGAAAGAAAACAAATGAATGTACTTTGCGTAAGTAAGCATCAAGTAGTATGATACTTGGCTTTAAGTGCGGTGAAGCCGCAGCGTTCTTCAGATAATGTGATTTGTAGGTTAAACTGATAACATAGTTTAGCAAGATAAAAAATTAAATACCATATAGAATAATGGATGGTCCATTTCGATTTTGATGAGGATAATAATTTCAACTTATTACTATTTCATTTGATCGTGTGTTTCTAATATAAATCAGTAAACGGAAGGGATATAGAGGCTATATTCAATAGCTTAATAGTTAAATTATAAACGTTTGAGATCGCACGATATACTCGTACCTTTGTGCTCTATAACTCGTACCTTTGTGCCAGGCTATAAATAATATATGTTGATTCAAACTATGCTTGAGTTTCTTAAACAAGGCCTCTTAGATACCGACAATTACAGGGATTCTATTAGCTTAATTCACGATGGGTGTGTTTCTGGTAAAAACTGGCTTCATCAAGTAATTCTAACTTGCTAATCAGAATTGTGTATAATATATATATATATATATATATATATATATATATATATATATATATATATATATATATATATATATATATATATATATATATATATATATATATATATATATATATATATATATATATATATCTCCCTATTTTAATATAAGGAATTACACTGGACAAAAATGATAGTATTCGTTTTTTCTTATAGTGTTTTTTACAAAACTAACTTCTTCCCCACTGTTTTTATATTCACAATTGTGATTAGCAATTTAGAATTACTTGAAGAAGCCAGTTTTTACCAGAAACGCATCCATGGTTACGCTAATAGAATCTCTGTAATTGTCGATATCTAAGAGGCCTTGTTAAAGAAACTCAAGCATAGCTTGAATCAACATATATTTATAGCCTGGCGAGATGAATGAATTTATGGATAAGATTAGGGAAAATTTTTTGAGTGTAAGCAAAGAATACAAACACTGGTATAAGTGAGATTACTTCTGTTTATTCTCCCGAAATTAATTGATTGGTATATGACGTTTCTATTCTAAACATCAAACAGTTTATTCACAAAAGTCAGGAAATGGTGGAGGAGCAATAATGTTTGAAATATATTAATAAAGAAAAAAACATAGCGAGCATACATATACTGCTTGTCAGATCAAACCTTAGCTTATACGGCGTAAGTGGTTTTTATACTGCTGAACTTTGGATCTTAATATTTAAGATGGGCGCATAGTTTATCTGATATGGTTGTTTAACACAATAATTAACCAAATAAAATGACAAGAATAGCATTCGTGTAGTAGAGAGTACTGTTTTCAATATTTATGTTAAAGGTAATTTAAACGCAGTTTGTGACATCTCCAAAAAGGCTTGCGTTAAAGATTTTTATTAGAAAAAATCTTTGTAAAGAAAAAATAAAATTTATTAAAACTGATTTTTTCGCTAAAAATTCTTCAACTTGTCCGGCGCGGCCTCCGTTTTCCTATTAAGAGAATTGATAACAGAAAATTAGATCTGTATAATAAATACAATCTCTTCATAATATACATTACATTTTTTTTTATTTTTTATTTTCGTGAACGATTAACTAAAAAAGTAAGTATCCAAATGCTATGAAATTTTATATGCACATAATAACGGAGGGCGTGTGGTGGAGAAATGTTTCAAAAAATCGACCAAAATTTTATTTTATATTTAGAAATATTTTTCGAGTAAAACACTTCGACCATTTTACTTCTTCATGTTACATTCACAGGACTGTAAAATTGAAAATAATTAAATTTAAATTAATTAAAAAATTTTACATAAAAATTTATAATCAGTGTAAATTAGAAACAATTAAAAAAATAAAATGAAAAAATCCAATTTACAAAACTATTATGAAACAAAATACATTTTTTTTTTCATTTATCTATAGTGCTAATTTAAACAAAATACCTAAAAATAATGTCTAAAATTAATTAAAGGTGAGTTTATTGTTTAGGAAAAACATTATTCTGAATAAAATAAAAATAATTCTGAAAAAACTGTTGTGTTTTATTTCATCTCAGTTTTTCCATTTGCCATTGTATTGAATATCGGGAAGGGTGTTATTAAAAGTTAGTTTATTGCATTGAACATACGACCTATCGGTTTATTGCTCTGCATCACCACCACAATTATAAGTATTCTATGTTCCAATATCTTTGTTTGCGGACCCTTCTCGATTTGAAGCTTTTCATCAAAATGAGTGCGTACTAGATATTTTTATTTAAAAAATTTCCAGTACGTGGACTCAGTTTTCATTTTGATAAAAATCTACAAAACGAAGAAAGTCGGTGAACAAAGCTACTATCAATTATCATTTACGGAAACAAAATATTTATAAACGTTAATAATTTAGGCAACTGTCATATCATATATGTCATACTGATCATATAATAAATATATTATTATATGAATATATTATAATAAATATATTATTAAATGATAATAATCTTACTACGTGTGTTTTGCTGACGCAGAATAAGTATGTACGATAATCTTCAACCATAGAGCACGTATATGAGCATTAAAAAATTTTCTTCTACCGCTACTATTTCACATACATTTAATAAAACTAGTCTTCTAAGTTTTCATGGATATAACTTTGCATTTTTGATGATTTTCTCTGAAGGGAGTATAATTAAAAAATGTTATTATTTAACCTTCATTTTTTCTTATTATTTAATATTGATTGTAAACTTACCGTAAATTTTTTGCTACCTTGTATAGGAAAAATATGAAAAAATATAATATTTTTGAAGAATTTATGTTTGATCTTGTATCGGCATACGACGTGACTTCGTACTTCGGATGCAGTGCTCGATCCGCTCGCTTACAGGATGTAAAAACGGTCTTGGCTCGCAAGATAAGAAATGCTCTTGTGGAAAGATTAAATATCTTGATTAATAACACCCAATAAATGAATCATAAAATTTTACAATTTTTATGATATAGCTTTCTATTGGTTAAATAATTTTTAAAATCGGCTTAGTAGATTTTAAGTTAACCAGTAACAAATACATGTAAAATGTCAGCTCCGCGTACTTACATTGATGTGTAAATTGAAAAATTTTTATAGCCTTTATTACTCGCTGATAATATAACTTTTTGTTGGTGAAAAATTGTCTCAGTAAATTTTATCTAAGTCCGTTACAAACAAAATACTAATAAAAAAACATTGCTTTCTTGTATATTACTTGTTAGTACCCGGCTCTTTATCAGATTATAATCCCTATATCTGATTTAATAGTAGTTAGATTAATTATCAATTTAGCTTTTGTTGTTCTTTTATCGAGTGCTTACAGAGTGAGCAAAGAGAGAGTAGTGAATCTTTGGTCTCCATAAAAAGATGTTTCAGTCTAGGGCTTCCTTCCAAAGTCTAATCGATCTGTATACTATAATTCACCAAAATAAGTTGATAGGTTTATATATGAAAAGGTAACAGACAGATAGACAGAGTTACTTTGGCATTTGTATTAGTGGTACAGATTATCTATTAGTAGCTACTACCTTGCGCTTTACAGCCGTAAAAGTAAAAAAAAACCAAACAGATTTAATAGTAGTTCAATTATAATTTCTACTTTTGTTTTATCAAAGAGAGAAGAGAAAATCGTTTCCAACCGAATAGAGATGTTTCAGCCTTCACAGTTTAACGTTTCGTCTATCTAGTACGTAAAGTACAAAAATAAAAGAAAACACTTTTCTACTCTAAAGTAAAAGTTTTTTGTTAAAATTACATTGAGTACTGTAACAGCCATATAGTTAATTTCAAAACACAGCCTAAATATGGAGGTACTGAATATTATTATAAACATTTGAAATGAGTAAATAAAAATATTTTTGAGGTATATATTCTGTGTTAAGATCAAATTGTGTATAAATTTTGGCTGATATAAAATTTCAATTAGATATTATATATTTTTAATCTTACCTTATTAATGTACCTATAGATGAATAATGTTTTATATGAATTAACAATGTTAACCCTTAAATCCTTTTACGACATTTCATCGCATTTGATTGATTTATACACTAATTATTTTGTTCAATTAAAAAAAAATTATAAATAACACGAGTTGGAGAAAAATTTGGAAACACTAATTTTTGTAATAATAATATTTTTAATATGTACATTAGTTATGACAACATCCGGATATTTAATATGTAAGCTTACTCAATTTTACTTTAATTTACTCAACTTACTTTAATTATTAACACAATTCATTGTGAGAATATTGTGGTCTTTCAAATACCTCTAGGCTCTGTTCTACTAAGTACTATGTATTGAGGACATAATAGATACTTATACTATCATGTTAGATCCTACAAAAAATATTTTAATTTACAAGAAATCCGAAGGCTTTAGGGAGAAGCTGCCCTTGGTAATCACCGATTGAAAAGCTATATTTCATACAATTGGCATACAACCACTGGAATTTTGAAAAAACAAATTATTACACTTTTTTGTTATTTATAACCTCAGAAAACCATTCAATTTCTAACTGTATTATTACTTTTAATGTGGTACTCTATAGTACTAAACGATTACTAGAAAATTTTTTTTAACAATCCGTAATTGAGCAGAGTTTGTTTGCCACACATTTGATACTATTGAGCAAATTTTATTAATAAAACTTAGTGTAGTTATTAACAAAAAAAGTAAAATCACCCATGCTAAATTTTGGTATTTATGCATTTAATGGCTTTCTGATAAGCAGAAATCGACCAAAATCGATAAAAAGCGGAAAAATAAGCGGCTTTTAATCTGAAGGACTTGTCCGATTTAGTTTGTTTTTTCTATAATTATATTCACTTCATAAACTAAATTTCAGTTAAATTGTATGAGCAATATATCAATAAACAAACGGCTGGGGGTACTGACTCTGGAACTGGCAACATAAAGGCCATGTGAAAAACATGATTCCTCCATATTCACACCACAAATGTGAAGTGTTTGCCCTTGGCCCTGTTGACGGACATCGCAAATGATAAACGCACAGGATATTGTAATCGTTTGAACTCAAATGGCATATCAGTTGGAATCATACGGAAACGCAGTATCAAACTTCTCCTTTTGATTTAGCAGTTAAGATCGTAGCTTCAATCAAATTTGGCAATAACTTTTTCATTGCCAATCTGGTGCCATTACATAGTTTTGGTGGATTAATATTTCGCAATAATGTTTGGCGAAAATCCCCTGATAGTAATATCAAAGCACCACCAAAAAGCTGTTGATTACCACGTAAATCTTGCATTGTTCGATTAAATGCTTCTAGTGATTTTTTATTCGCCATTGTACACTCATCCTATAAAATAATTGACGTTAATCGCAGAACTTTTGCCATAGCAGAATTTCTCGAAATATTGCAAGTTGGAGTTTCAATCACCTGTACATTCAATGGCAATTTTAATGCAGAGTGTGCGGTCCGACCACCTTCTAATAATGTAGCAGCAATTCCCGAAGATGCAAGGGCCAAAGAAATTTTCTTTTCCGATCGAATAGTCGCTAAAATCAATGATATAACGAATGTTTTGCCTGTACGACCAGGTGCATCCAAGAAATATAATCCATCTGCATTATTGGAATATGTCATATACATGGTTTTGCTGAATATTCAATTTGGTTATATTCGATTGTACTAATAAACGCAAATCATTAGAATTGAATTTCTGCTGACGTTGCAAATCACTTCAAACAAATCATGCATCTCACCCTATTATACTTATGCTTTATTTGCAATCGTTAGACACATATCATCAATTATTATCAAAGCTTCGTTGTACATTTCCAAGGTAATCAACAAATTGACAGCTAAATCCCCATTAACAAAATGATCCGCCATTTATTGAATTCATTTGTTACGAAAAATGTGATAAATGAAGAACCGCTGGATCGATTTTGTGCAAACTTCACGTAAACCATCTACTAAATAGTCCGAACAAAGTCAATAGTCCGAACAAAATATTTGATTTGGATACGTGAGCCCTTTCTTGAGTTATAAAATTACAACAAAAAGTGGCATTGATTTTTATATATATATAGGTAGTCATTTGTCAATGGTTGTTTGATTTAAAACAGGAAATATTGTAGCGATATTTTACCGTTTAACCAGCAGTGTTGATAAGCAAAATGTGGACGAGGAGTTATTAGTTTTGAGCTATGAGTCTTTTTTCATTTTCCATCCTGAATGAAAATCTTCAAGGAACTGGATTATACACTCATAATAATTATACACTATAATTATTAATTTATAAAATACAAAATAATTTGATCTAGAAAATTGGGGAAAAAATCGAAATTTAATTATACATTAATTTAATGAGTAATTTATACAAGTATTATTGCGAATAAAATAATTTATAAGCATTGTAAATTATTATTATAGCTAATTAGATAATTGAAAAATTCACAAGCACAAATTAAAACAAATGATCTAGCGGTCACAAAAAAAAAACAAGGAAAATAAAAATACAATAATTTATTTATTCATTTCTCGTGGATCTGTGTACTGCTCCGTAGTATTAATTGCTGATAATAATTTAATAGCTTAAATTCAAATCACACAATAAAAGGCGATGAGTGTGTTTTGTGCTCTCAATGAACTCCAACTCATAAAATTTGAGTGTTTATTAGCTCAAATAATAGGTACTTAAACCAAATTATATAATATGCTTTTCTTTTGGGGCGTTTTTTTCTCCTCTTTCTCAGTGTTGTGATAGTTTTGTATCCAAATATCTCCAATTACATATAGAGTGTTTGTTTTGGTCTAAGAACACACAGTTACTCAACACATTTCATTTGAGATATTAAACACTGAAATTAGATCAGATGGCGGAGAGCAAGGCGGCAACATTCAATTTTTCATCATTTTTTTAAATATATGGATTCGTTTTTTTTGTTTATTTTTTTAGACTTTTTATCGTCAACAAAAAAGGATTGGATCGACTTTGCTGAGGGATCGTTAAGTTTTAAGTTACGCAATTACGCATCAAATGAAAGTGATTTCATATCGGTAGTATTACCTGTTATCGTGATAATTCAGACGAAAAAAAACGAACGTACGTAAATATATTTGATGTACACACGCAGACAAAAACATTGAATTTAATGTAAAAATTCGATGTTTATAAAATTGTGTCCATTATAAGGAACTTCCTACTGCCTAGTTAATTGATCAAGTGATTCAGCTTTTTGTTTATGCTTATTAATTTTTGAGTATGATTCTGATCGTTATATAAACATTAACAAAAAGTACCTCATGCCGTTATTTTTGTCCAGAAGTTTTGTCATTATAGTGATTGCGAAGGCCCTCTTTAAATATTAAATAAATCACAACATGATAAAGGAATAACAAGTTATTAAGAAAAAAATTTTTTTTTTAAATATAAGCTTTTACTTACAATAGGATAATTTACTAATAAAGAATGGTGGAATGAAATTGTAAAGAATGAAGTTTAACAACACTCTCATATTATTTTTGTATTACATTATATAATAATATTGTATTGATAACCGAATTACGTACATGCCAGCTCACTTTGGGTCAAATTTAACTTGCAAGATTTGTTACATGCAGGCAATAGAACTGGTGAAAATATAATAACATTCTTAAGTATAACAATTTGGGTATTCGACTTACTTGCTTAATCTTGCCAGGTGATTCTAGGTAAATACTGCAACGCTAGAATGGATTCCGATTAAAGTACCCAAATGCGAGGCCGTCAATGATCACTGACGTTGCCAACGCCTAACGCTATTGAAAATAATTATTTAAACCCTAACATTATTTTATGGATTCAAATTTATCAGATTTATTAATATGATATAACTAAAAAATTTAGTATTATGTTTTCTTGGTGTAACTTGCCCAGCAAATAGACAAATTATAATTTTATTTTTATATATTGATACATTTACAGGATAAACCAAAGGATTGGGTAATATCATATTTGTTCAGTTTTTATTCTGATAATCTGCAGTATAAATTAACTAATCTCTGTATATAAAATAAGAATTGACTGAGTAACAAATTAATGGAGAGTCGGAACCACTTGGTCTTGAATCTTTATATTTCGCATGATGGGTTTCAAATTTTGAAATTTTCATCAAGGTACAGACCAAACTTCGCAGTTAGAAAGCTTTAAATTTTGAATTGAAAATGGTGTTATAAATTAGATGAGGACTATGAAATGATTTTTTTAAAAATTAAATTCCATAAAGATTTAAAACGGAGCTCAAGTTTTGAATTTTCGCTCAGTCCAAGTCGTTCAGCTAGAGGTCTTGAAACTTTTAAATACTTTTTTTTTTTTTAAATTCAGCCTCCAAATCAAGAAAAATTTTTTTAAATTCAACACCCAAAGACTGAATTTATATTTTAATCTGTACCATCAAGGTACATTCGAAATCGAGAATTAGAACGCTTGATATTTTGAGCAGATGATTCTACTATAATAATGTAAATGAAAACTAGAAGTTTTCGAAATTTAACTACCAAAGGGTGGACCGTGAGGATCCATTTTGATTTATCGATCAGAATACAGTCTTAACCGCAAACTCAACCGAAATTATACCCCTATAAAAATCGACGTTTAAAGTTTTTATACTTATTTTTTTTTGTTGAGGATAAATTTTGGAACTACTAATCCGATTCTAAAAATAATGATATGGTACGTTTTTAATTTTAAAATTTCTAATCCAATCATAAAAAAGCACTAAATCTTTATCGGTGCCCGGTTGGTTTTAGATAAATGAATTCTACTATTCTACATCTTTAAATCTAATGGAAAGTTCGCGACAAGATAAACGTATCTTTCTTAGTATATGGTATTTTATGTTAATAAATCGTTAAAAATGTATATATTTATAGTTAATTAATATATAGTGAAAATATATTCGAAATAATATTATTTTATCAGCTATAGCTAACAATTTTTAAGTTTTTTGACTACAGAACATTTAGTAACATCCATCTGAAGCCGAGGTGGATATTGCTAGTTCTATTACAAAATAAACAATGAAATATCTGGTATTTTTGAATGAAAAATTAATTATATTATATGCTAAAAATGCCCGTGAATATGATTTTTTTAAATATATCAAAAGCTAATAGAAATTATAGAAATACGAAGAACAATAGTAACAGTAACTCAATAATTGATCGGTACTCTTTCTGTCTCCAAATAAATTAATTTTTTCCGATAAATATTTATTTTTCACTTCCCGTTAATTATAGAATAATAAAATAAAATAAAACCGAAATAGTTACTTTAAATTTTTGTGACGTTGGTTGAAATTATACGTTGAAAAAAATTACTTGGCGAAAATGGGACCTCCGTAGGATTATATCCTCTATAAAATACACTATTAAAAAATGGTCCACAATTGACCTGAGACCTCTTTTCAAAAAAACTTCAGGTCAATGGACCGGAACATCGACAATAAAAGGGCATACATTTCGAATCTTTACTAGTACCGGACGTTAGAAAACATTTGAAACTGCAAAACTTTCCGTTATAATTTGAAAAATACTCGAAAAATCCGTTTTTGAGGAGATAAAAAGACTATCGGTCAATATTTGTTCCCATATTAGAATCAATCCCTTCTAATATTCTTCCAGATAGAGTGTTTAAACATTATATGACATCAATTGTAATTAATCGACTTTTTAATTTATGGTTTTTATCTGTGTCATGTCAAAGCTATTGTATTTTCTAATACCTAACAATTACATATAAAAATAATGAAATAATTCGTTTGTGTTTATTAAACAACATTTGAATGAAACATTTTTTTAGAAATGCAATCGTGAACAAATAAATAGTGCGTTTAAAATAGACCACGCTGTACGTATGTATAGATATAACATAATAACGAATGGAATAGAACGTAAAGGGTTAACGCTCTGTAAGTTGTTGGCTTGTTTCCATTCAACAACGAATAACGAAGTACGTTATATACACAGTCACAGAGACTGTGAGATAAATGATGATGATTCAATATCAATGAGACAACAACTGCACAGCTGATGCGCTGAATTTGTTGCGCAACATAACCAACGTGCAAGCTTACTGCATGTCATTAGACGAGCTTTTGCCGTCGTCAAGTATACAAGTATGGAGAAAGTGTTAAAGCGTGTGGGTTTATCAAGACGTTCTGAATCTGTGACAACAACACCTAATACCGGTACTGCTGCGGATAATACCAGCAACAGCACCGATAAAACACGTCGACGACGTCGTAGTAAATCACGACGACGTGTTACTACATCCACGGAAAGTGGTGGCGGTGGTGGGGTTGAAGTTGCAAAACCACGGGGTGTATTTAATATTGATTGGACTGAATATGTGAAAGAGTGTAAGCCATCATGTAGACCGCGTGCAATCACCAGGAGGTTATGTCGTGGTCGACGTAGTGAGGACAATGAATTATATCGTTCAAATAGTTTTAAATTTGAACGATTTGTACGAGGAAGGGATGAAACAATTGTATCCAATACACTAGAGAAACAGGTAGCTCATTAAGACTATATAAATGTACCTATATAATATTTAAATGCAATGTTATTGTAATAGGCATGCTCCTATAATCCATATTTTCTGCTTATTTTCAGGGAAAATTGTCCCTCAAGTAACATCATTTTCCAATTTATTAATAGATGTTTACCTTTGATTTGAGTTTCAATGAAATATATTTAACCAATCATTATTTGATTCAATTTTTTGTATATTCTCCAAATTACGCATTCTTGCTACAATAAACAAAAATTCCAATGGATATTAACTGTTTTTACTTAAATTGACAAATAATAAATTCGCACTTTTTATTATTCACAAAAATGTCAATTTATGTATTATAATTAATACGTATTTGATATATATCTAATTAATAATTAATAGTCATTATTTGTGAATTTAATTTTTTGGATAATATTTTTGTATTTTCTCTAAATTACGACACATCTCTTGTTTCAGTGAAAACAAACCCAATCGATTATCATTTGTTTTTAATTTTTTTTAGAAATTGACAACTGTTACATCCCCACCATTACCACCTCCACAAAAATGATAATTTATGTATACTTAATACTAATTTGGTATACGATTGAAATTTGAAATATATTTAATCAATTTAAAAAGATAGAAGTTCATTCTAAAAATGTAATTTATATGCATTTAATAATATAGAAGGTTGATTTAAGGTTTGGTTTTCAAGGAAATCGTTAATAATAAAGATGTTCCTTAGCCAGGCGTTATTAAACATGATTGTATAATACAATTTAGATTGCATACATAATAAGATATAAATTAAAATAGAATAAAGATTGGTCTAAGCTAATAATTAAAAGAATAAATTTGTTTTGGCTCAAATAATTTAAGAAATGCTGTTTAATATTTTTTATGCAAGTTTGTGTGCTTGGGAAAAGATATCATTTGTTATTGATTTAAAGTATTTCTAATAAACCGTGGTGTACCCATTATAATAATTTTTGTACGATCTCAGATGGTGAATTTTAGAAAACACTATTAAATGTATTTAAGTTTCAAAATGCTCCAAAAGTTTTTCACACAAAGAATTGCAACTTAAAAGTACTTCAGAAGCTCGTCTTTGTATTTAGACATTGTAGAAGATGGTTTACACAAATTTTCATATTGTATTAGGTTTACTCAGATAAAAATTTGGCTTTTGAATAACAAAAATATTTTTTTGTAATAATTGGGAAGATCATGTTTTATAACAAAATAATTTTTGCTTATTAAAAATTTTAGAATGAATACGGAGCACACGCCCATAGTTTCCGGACCAAATTTTAACGTTTTTACGTCACACGTCTGTGTTTCGAAAGTATAAAATCGTGAATGGAATCCACATATGATGTTATCAATATTGTATATTAACATATTTGATGATATATGTGAATGCCCATCTATGATGTTATACGTTCCAAACACAGGTATATATAAAGAAATCATGGAAATACTGAAATTATTTAAACGTGATTACTTTATGGAGCGTTTTTAGTTGTTTTATTTTATCACTTCTTTTATCACTTAGTGTTCATAATTAATTGCAAATTTTTTTTTTCGCATACCCTTCGTTTATTATAGAATTTTAGAATTGATTATAGGCTAGTTTTGCTATAGTTATGATATTCTCACTCTCCATATTTTTGGGTAACTGAACACGAATTTGAAGTTTGCGGGCAAAAATTTTGCACGCAACTTTGTTTTTTTCAATTTGGGGTATATATCTCAGAAACGAAGTGGTTTTTCCATAAGCCTATTATATACAAAATTTCCTACTTTACTTATACATAATTTGTGCTTGGAAAACTAACCGTTTTGCCGCTACAGCGCTACGAAAAGGGCTTTATTCAGCTGTAACAATTTATTACACATAACCTTTTTATATTTATATAAAAATACATTTCTCATAAATATAACGAATACTGGGTAAGTGAATTTGCAATAGTTAAGTATGATGATTTCCGATAAAATGATTAATTTTATAAAATATGGAAGTATGGTCTTTTTTAAGTATGCTCTAGGGGCATACGATGAAACGTTTACTATATATAGGCGTATCTGCGAAACGGTATGTCTTCCAAAAAAAACATTTAAAATGAGAAATGTAGGAAATTTTGTCTGCTGTAATTTATTGTAATATGGGCTCGTTGAAATATGCTTCTCTTTTGACATATACACCAATAACTGAAAAAAGTGTCAACATTTGTTCAAAAGTGCCCACACACAAAGTTCCGATCAAAATTTGTATCCGCACTTCAAATTAGTATTCACTCAAAAGGTGACCCAAAAAAACGCAGAAGGTGAGATTATGAAAACTATCGCTAAACTTTCCTCTGAACCCCAATTATTTTTCTAATATATCATCTAGCCTATTAAAAAATTGATTTTTTTTTTCAAAAGCTCAATTGTCTACCAGCTCTCCTACTACATATTTTTTTAATAAAAACGGTTTTACTCAAGCCTAAATTTTTCGAGTTTACAAACCTCATGCTTCATGTCATCCACAACGATTTTTTGTATAGAAACCAATTGGTGCAAATTGTATGAGCGTGTAAACTCATCTTTAGTCACCAGTAATGCAAAATATATTGGAAACTAGCTGACCCGGCAAACGTGAAGTAAAGATAACAACTAACAGATTTATTTGTTAAATGCTCGACATATGATTAAATATCATTCTTTCTGCTTTTTTTAATTAGTATTCATAAAATACTATAAATATCCAGTCTATACAGTTATATATATACTTGTATAATAGTAATATGTATTGTAAAAACCAATATGTGATAATTATCAAAATTTGAGCTTAAATTGTGGCGAATCCTAATATTTTCAAACAAAAGTTGTATGTTTTAAAGAATTAAACATTTTTTATTTTTGAATTTTTCTTATATAGTTTAAAATTTTGGTCAAGGATCCATTATACCCAATGGACCGATTTTTCTCATTCACGAACTTAAAGTAACTTTTTATTTTTTGAATACGTCAACAAAATTTTAGCTCGTTATCTATTTTTGTTTTTTGAATTATCGTGATTACAGGTAGACAACTGGAACAGGATCAATTGTTTGTTTCTTTTTGATTCTTCTGTTGGCTAAGGAGTGAATGTGTGTGTGTGTGTGTGTGTGTGTGTGTGTGTGTGTGTGTGTGTGTGTGTGTGTGAGTATGTGTGACGTCCATATTGTATCGACCGCCTTAACCAAACTTCACCAAAGTTGGTATTCTGTCTTCATATTACTTTTAGTTGTTCCGCGAAGTTTTTGGTTAAACTCGAACTACCAGGTGTGGCCTTTTTTGTTCGAGTAATTTTTACATTTTCTTCGAAAATTTACATTTTCTCAATTTTCTTAAACTTAGTATTAGTTTATCCAACATATTAACCTCTACAACTTTTATTTGAGTTATTTTTCTGAAAAAATTTAAATAATAGGGAACAATTCAACTATTCATGTTTAGTTACCCATCTGATGATTCGTCATAGCATCTTTTTTTGTATAACTTAGTTCACAACATCTCCATTGAACTATTAGATATTTTTTTTTTACAATAAACATGATGTACGTGTATTCATATAGGTAGTTTTAAATTAAGATTAGATTAATATGTTTGGTTATGGTAAATATCCGGTGACACATTCATGTAATTTGTTTTAAATTACGGTCTTACATTATTGATTCCTCAAACTTACAAATCTAATTTATTTCCTTTAATCATTGTAAATGTTTTCATACATTAAATTTTACATCAGTTATTTTATTAAACGATCTACAATAATGTTATTATTGAGGATGTTCCAGCGTGAATCATTTCGGCATATTTTATCTATTTTTTATTATATATATATTTTTTATACATACTCATAATAACGTTATTCATGCGATCTCAAAATTGCAGAATTTTTGACCGTTCAGATCACAAAATAATCAAGATTAAAGTTCG
The DNA here is from genome assembly GCA_020423425.1 of Chrysopa pallens. Taxonomy (NCBI): domain Eukaryota; kingdom Metazoa; phylum Arthropoda; class Insecta; order Neuroptera; family Chrysopidae; genus Chrysopa; species Chrysopa pallens. Next base: position 104,663,615 of record CM035592.1, on the reverse strand, counting down.
CGATTACGGGGATAAATTCCCAAGCATGTAAGACTTCTTGCCCTTCCTAAAAAAAGTAGGTGAGTATGAAGCAATGTTTAAAGACTGAGTAAAAAAAGAAAGAAAATAATACCACACCGTTTTAATCTCGAAGCATTTAAATAAAAATAATAATTTTTATCCATGCCATATATTTTTCCTGCCATTATAACATAATTTGGACAAATTACATAACAAAACACTTATGTTTTAGTCTATAATATGTAACTTTATGCAAAGTGATACATTACATGAGGAGAGCATGCTGGAACAAACTTAAGGTTTTTCCCAAAGCCATAATTCAACTTAACATTTCATGATTATCGCTACGTACCATAAACGATCCGGACAGCATTCGATTACTAATTAAATATTGATAAGCTCATTTGCTTTACTTTTAGAATGATTGGTAATAAATTTTTAAAGATACATCCGTTTTTGAAGATATTTTATCGTGAAGTACGAATGATTCTATAAAAGTATTCAAAATATTAAGATGGAGTTTATAACAAAATTCAATTTTTTTCATTAAAGAACTTAATGAGATTAAAATATTGATCGAATCATTTGATGTCCATTTTTTCGATAATAATTTTCTTAAATAATCTAAACAGAACTTCTATATTTTAGTACTTTAATTTTGAAAGTGAACTGTTTTACCTTCCTTCCTCTCTTTAGACATTACATAGTATGACAAAAAAACTTAAAGTGCAAATAAATGTATGCATGTACATAAATTTTTAAATATTCCACCTATTTACTTTATAATGTAAGCTCTTGTGGGCGTAGGTTTTTGTGGAAAAGAACACTTCATATTCATATGTAGTGATAGGGCTATCTAACGGGAGAAATTTATGTTTCAAAACCTTTCAACGGAGGATTTGATGGCTTCATATTTTTTTCTTTGCGGCTTTTTCTTTATCATAACAAAGCAAAAAATTTCAAATTTTAAACATATGTACCATGTTGAACATATGTAGGTATTATAAGTCGGAAATCAATAATCTTGTCAGTGAAAACAAAAAAAAAACAACACTTTTTCACAAGTTAAAGTTTTGGTGTATCATAAATATCTATTAAATCAATTAGGTATACTTTAAGATAATAAAAAAAAATCCATTTTTGTTATGCCATTCGTTTTAACCATCCAGGTGTCAGGAAACTTTTGAAAATCCATTTGAAAGTTTTCGTTACAAAAATACCTAGATGTAGACATATTAAGCTGATAAAAGCGTTTTAAAACCGCTGAAAAGAGCTAAGTTTCTTCTGTATTTAAAAGGCAACACTTACCAACGGTTTTTATTAACCTGTGTTGGTATCTGTTTATAGCCGAGCAAAACAAAAATAAAATAAAAAGGAAATTTTTGTTAATGCGTTTTATTGATTGATTATTGTTCCTAACTTTCCAAAATGGCAGCTAAATTTGTTAGTTTTCTTTTAATATCTCTGGATATTTCAATCCGATTTAAAACAATAAAAAAACAAAATGATCTACAAAACTATGTATTACGATATGATTTAAAACATAACATCAAAGAATTAAAAAGTTTACATCAGTATGCAAAGTTGTTCTTTAATTGTTTTTGATGAACGTGAGAGACAGAATAAATATACAAAAACCTAACCTAAAAATTAGAAAATTTGTCTTTGGTCATGCTTGTACACGATATCGTAGAATTGAAAACTTTTCACCAAAATGTAGATTATTCGAAGTAATTTCAGAAATCCATAATCATTTTATATATAACCTCAAAATTTATAGTTTTTTTTTTCAATTTTGATTTTTCGTGTGTTTAACTCATTTCGACTGTATATTCTCGATTATTCGCGTAAAAAATAAATATTTATCAAAAATATTTTATGCTTAAAGTTCAAGTTACTGTAACGCAAATAGTTTAAAATGGCAAAAATATGAAAAAAACACAAATATTGAAAATTAAAAAAAACAAAAAATTTGAAGGTTATGATATATAAAGAGTATCAGAACCTTATGGTACTTCGCAAAACCCACATTTTTGTGAACGGTTTTCTTTCTTTCGATATCGGAAATGTTTATGACCAAATCAAATTTTTAGAATTAGGCATTTTTTAGGTTATGTTTTGAATATTCATTATTATAAATATACGAGATTTTTATAAGGTCGGCATTTTGCAACCAATTACAGCTCTTAATTAAAAAATAATTTAAAAAAAATTCAAATTTGAAGAATGATGCAAACTTTTTAGAGGTTCTGTTTTACAATGAATTATGTATATATACATGGTTTTGTAGATAATTTTTATCCAAATATGTTGATTTATGCTTGCTTGCTTGTTTGTTTGTTTGTTTCTTTTTTTTGAAATATCCAAAACCTAAAACAGAAAACAAAAAAATTTGAAACCTTTTTGCCAAAACAAGTTTTTCACTATTAGATAGGTTTTAGCAATAATATTCAATAAAATAAAATTTTCTGTTTAATTTTATTTTTGCTCCCTATTGCTTCTGCTGCTAAATTTATTAAAAGAGTTGTAGGTCAATTCATAAACCTATATGATGTTACAATAACATTCAATTTTATTTTGAAATAAAGAAATAAAAGCTGTTTATTTTTATTTTTATCTAACAATATAAATTTTTTATCATAAAGCTCTTAGCTTTTAGTATTACTTTACAATCAATTTTAGTATAACAGTTTGAAGTATAACATGTGTAACTACAGCGTATACTAAGAAATAATTTAAGGGTAGATTTAGGAGTGTGTTTAATAAACTTAGCAAAGTTTTGAAATTTATAAAATCTCAGTAACCTCCACTATTAAACAATAAACTAACATATATATTTTTAATATACGATTAATTTCATATTTTATATTTATACTCGACATATATCCGGTTGAAGGTATTAGTTTTAGTCTAAGGTCTGTAACGCTTGAAAATATTGAACGCGAAAATAATATTTTGCTTTAGCTGTTCATAGAATCACCTAATTAGTCCATTTCCGCATGAACGCCCGTCCACCCGTCATTAAGATCAAAAATTAAAAGAAAGAGCGTGCTGGAATTTCAGTGACGTGTTTTGAAGCTAAAAAGTCAGTTTAAATTCTTGAACAAGGAAATTTGGTCCATTGGGTCCATTCATGACTTAACTTTTGGATCATAAAAAATTAAAAAAAAAAAAAAAATGTTTATTTATTTAAGACAGAAAATTATTGTTTGAAACTTTTTTCATTTTAATCGATAGATTCGCCATAAATTCATAATGATTTTCATCAAATTCTTTGCTGTACTTCTTAGAAATTTGTGGTCTTTAGATTTACCTTTCTCATATTGAGTTACACCACAAAAAGCATGCTTTCTTCTTCATTATAGCTTCTTGATTTAAGTCATCTTATTTCAATCATAAAATATTTAAAAAAAGAGATTTTTTGGAATTTTTAAAAATAATTTTCCAATTAATTAATAGGCAAAAAAACTTTAAATTATGAGCGTAATTAATATCGATAATATTATTGATCTGACCCCTTTTTTCGTGGTAATTATTGGTTTGTTAAGCAATATTTGTTTAATATTATAGACATTAAATTAAGATTGTAGGATCCAAAAGAATAATTTTCAAATTATACAGGTTAATTTGAAGCTGTATTGTTAAATGCTGATAACCATTAAGTGCTTCGAAATAAATATCCTCACCACGCAAAGCTAAAAAGAGGAGGGCTTTGATTTTTAGCAGTGTTAGCATTTACATTTAATCTATCGATTTATTCTTACGATTTGAAAAACGTAGAATATACTTTGTAAGAAAATAAGTATGACGGATGATACAAAACTATAAAAATGATAAAAATGAGTATGGAATAAAAGTGCCCTTAATTACAGTTAAATAATATTTACATTGATCATTCACCAACCAAAAAATATTTTAAATAACAATAATTTTAAAAAGACCTGCAGAAAATCGACCTCGTAAAAATATTAAATAACGAAATGTTCTTATCTGTCATTGTTATCTACAAAGAAAAAACTATTTAATTTTTATCGTCTCATAAGTTAACAACTTAGCCCTGGTCGTATACTATTTTACCCTTAAGATCGCTTGCTATTAGTGTAATGAATCATAGTAGCATAAAATGTCTTGTTGTGAAAACATCCCTTAGAATCAAATGGCATACAACGCCGACTATGACTATGTCCATGTATTAAATTAAAATGTATGTAAATTTTATTAGACGATAAAAATTATATAAATTAATCACTTTAAAATACTTTCGAAAAATTTTCGAATATTTTCGAAATAATCCTAAGTTAAAATTGTTCGTTTTATGTGAAATAAATATAAATAATATTTCTTGTTTCTTAGCGTTTTTATGAAAAATGCTTTGTTTTCTTGCTATAAAGCAATTGAATTGTAAAAACAGTCACACAAAAATTGCTAAATTCATGTAGGCATGTTTTGGTCAATTTTTTATCTTAAAAATTTTGTCACCAAGTATTTTAAGTTTTGTGTAATCCTTTTTTCTAGGATGCAATGTCGAATAATTATCTCCAACCCAAAAAAAGTTATAGAAAAGTCAAAAACAAAAAAATGCGAACATTTTTTTTCTAAGAGTAAAATTTTGCAACTTCACTTTCGTATGCGAGCCAAAAAATTCGCATTGATATAACTTTTATAGATTTTTTATATAAAACGAATAACAATAAAATAAATAAATCCGTTTCAATAATATATATATGTTATATATATGTTACGGTAAATGTACATTCTTGGGAAATGTACACTTATACTTATATTATATTGGGAAATGTAAAATATGTACATTTACCAAAAAGTTAAGTATATGTGAAATGAATATATAATGTATATGTATATTAAATGTGTATTCTCCCGGCAAATGTGTACTCTTGCCTTCACGTTTTGGTAAATGTATACTCTTACCTTCATGTTTTAAGAAAGGTTGGAATACAAATAAATTAAAAATGTTGTTGCAGTAAAACAATATTTATTTAAAGAAACATAATACAAAAGGCTTTAATAATGAAAATTATTTTAATTAAAAAATGTAAATGACAAACAAAACATTCTTTTCTTTGTATATTATATAATATGTCGTAGGTTATGATCCCAATATTTATAAATACAATTTTCTTTCTTGTTTTTCAGGACGAATACGATGGGAATCAAAAAAATAATAATTATAACATACTTTTCTTTATTATAACAATTTTTTAAAAACTATAAAAGAACAAATAGAAATTTCATAATGAAAAAAGTTTTATTTATTTGAGCAAGAATTGCTATTGTGGCACTTGGAATTACATAATATTCCATTTATTTAATTTATTTAATTTTTACAATCGCATTTTTTTGAGGAACATGTTTCATACAGATGCATCTTTTAAAACCTTGTCCACCAGTAAGGGACTGCATTTCTATAACTGGACTAGCCGAAACGGTAGTTCGCATACCACTACAAGTGGCGTGCGCACCACATTACTAGCACTTGCGATTCTCGTATTTTGTATTGTCACATTTACCAAAACGACATGGTCATTGTGAATTCAATGTACATTTCCCTTCTTTGAAATTGTAAATGTTAGTTGAATGCACATTATACCCAAACGAGGAGGCAAATGTGTACATTTACCGGAAAATGTGTACATTTACCACAATATCTACTTTTACTGTAACATATATATACATAAAGACATTTGTGGAATTGATAATAAAATACAAGCTGATAAATAAGAATGTTCACTAATTTTGTGTAGTATAGAGAAAAAACAGAATATCAAAATAAATTATTATTATGTCGGTAATTGAGCATACAAAATTAAATATGAAAGTTAGTTTACAAATGGTTGAATACGATTTGATAGATTATTGACCATTAAAGAAGAAGAAAAAGCTTTATTTTCTTTACTGCACATCATAGTTCTTAAGGGAACTTATGTATTAAACCTTAAGTACCTGAAACCAATTAAGATTTATTTTAAATTGAATGTTCACATTACTAAAAATTAACCCCTGCTATTTTTTCTAATTATTTGAAACACAAAGTTATAATACACTTTCAGGAAAAAAATCATAATTTTTGCAAAAAAGAAAAAAAAACATTTAATAAAGTAGCTGTTAAAACTATTGAATAATAACAGAAATATTTACACAGGTTGAATCAATAAAATTATACAAATAAATTCAGTTAAATTTCCGTTGACTTCTGATGAAGTACTGATGATTTCAGTTGAATTATCCGAAGTGAGGTATTGAAAGAATAACATTTGAAAATTTTAATGGTAATTATATTTTAATACTTTTAAATATACGTATAAAATTATTAATAATGATATGAAAAACGAATAATATTAAATTCATATTGTTCTCCGTTCATGAATATTATGTATCATTATTAATGGCGATATTTTTCATGTTAATTTATGTCCATAATGAATTTTAACGGTGAAATTTTGTAGCTGTCCAAAATGAATCTAAAATAGAATTAAGAAAATAATGAATATGCATGCATTTTTTTATTTTTCAGTTTAACCTATAAACTCTATCTAGTTTGTACACATTTATTTTTCACATTTTTATTGTGTTTTTTGAAAAAATTAATTTAAATAGGTAATTGATTCAATAGTCTTATTCTATACTAATTATTTTAATAAATACAACATAAATAAAAAATTTGGAAAACGGTTGACCTTAAAGGCCATCCCTACAACTTTCCGCTAATCCTAAGCACTTAAAATTTAATATAATGTTTTTGGGCTTAAAATTTTGTTTTTGAGCTTTGATGTTAAAAAAACACTTGTTCCCGAATGTTTCGTTTACGATATCTTTAGAACCAATCAAATGATTTTCACGTTCTTGGCGGGTTTTTTGAGCTTTAATAATTAATTTCTTTCATCAAAAACGGTCCGAAAAGAAATGTCGAAGTTATGTAAAAAAAGCACTGTTTTTGAAATTTTTCTTTTACGATATCTCTCGAATGAATCAACCGATTTTAACTGGAATAGCGGCGATCGACGTTTATCAAGGTTGAAATCTGATTAGTTTTTGGAGTTGATCGATAGAGCCGTTTAAGAGTTATTCTAAAAAAACCACATAAAAAAATTATTTTCTCAGTTTTTTTGAGATTTCTCAAAATATATCAATTCGAATCGATCCAAATTCAAAAGTTATAAGCGGTTACTTTTACACGCACATACATACATACATACAGATATAGTGACAACCTCGCAGGGGTAGTCAGGGAAACTTCCTGTAACCTCAAAACGTCGAGATCAGATGAAAACTCGATTTTTTCAAAACGAGGTAAAACCAATAACTTCCGGATTTTTGAAAATATGCGATTTTCTTAGCGTGAAGTTAAAAAACTGATATTTAACTACTAAGTCCACATACACTTTATTGTGAGATGAACCATACTGCGCGTATGAACTTCTATTAAACAAATGTAAAACACAGTTTCTCCTGATTTCTAGCAGAAACACAAGTATGGAAAAATGGTAAATAGCAATGCTGTAGGTAATTAAAAGATTTACAACCTTTTTAGGGTGCTTTTTCGATATTTATTCAAAATATGGTGAAAAAATAAATATTTTAAATCAAAAAAATTACAATGTATTTGGAACATAAAAAGGTCAGTTTTCACCAAATTTCGTGGAAAAATGTTTTTTATGTAAAAGATAGAAATAAAATGTAAATGCAAAAGTTAGTAAATCTTTTTATTATCTACAGTTTTGCTACTTAATTTTTTTCATAAGACTTGTAGTTTTTCAGGGAATGGACATAAACCGTGTTTTACCCTTAAAAAGTCACCCCCTTCCACTTACCGACCACAGATCGCCCGTAAATTATTTTTCCTTTCATTTTTTTAATATTCTCATCCGTTTTCAATGGCTTTCATCCCACTATAATTTTTTACCACTGTTTTGTCAGTTCTTTCTGAGTAACTGGAAAAATCAATTCAAGTATCACTGATCTATTTTAAGAGAGTGGATATGTTGTTATTTTTTGAATTTGTCTATAAATAAAATTTAATAAATAAATATGAAAAATATGATTGAAAATTTCAAATGTTTTAAATAAATATTAGATAATTAAAAAAAATAATTTCCTGGAGAATTGAAAAAGAACAATTTTATTTGTTTGACAAATAATAATGTCCGATTTATAAAATATTCCATTACAAATAAATAATTATGAATATATAAATATAATACTTTCACCTTTTAATATTCACAAAGCAAGATGGAGTTGATAAAAATCATCATTATTACATAGAATATTTAATAAATCATTGTAATTATCAGATGTTAATTAAAACAAGGAAATTTAAAATCATTAAGGTTCAAATTGAAACTAGGCATGCTATATGGCTGGTTATAGATAGAAAGATATTAATAATAACTCACCAACGAATAATGTATGCAGTATTACAAATTGTGTAAACGAGCATGAATCTTTCTACTTACTTTTGCACGGTGCAGAAAGTTGATACTGTAATCGAGAAACAATTCAATCATGGACTGTCTATTCATATTCAATTTGATTTGAAGCTGGTATTTACGCTTCCGTAAATATAAAAAGATGTGTAAAAACTGGTAATAATGGTTAAAATCTGAAGTTGGTTAAAAATTCGATTTTAATATTATATCAAAATATGAAGTTTATTTTATCAACTCATAAAATAATAAAGAATATATGGCACACCTAATATAATATCAATACTTGACTACCAAGTATCTGTAGTGTAGTGGTTAGCATATCCGATTAACAATTAGATGGTCCCAGATTTGATCCCCGAGAAAATATTTTTATATAAAACAAAAATATTAAGTTTAAATCAATTTACGAATATGAAACCTGTATTAAAACTTTTAAATTAATTTGGGTTGTTATGAACCCCAGCGAATTGTTTCTTTTTTTGTTTGCGATTGTTCGATTCTGCAGTTTAGACATTTTTAACAACTCTTGTCTTAATACCTTGTACTAGCCAAGAGAAGTAAGAATGACTTTTGCGCAATATATATAATGATATTAGATAAACGTTTATTACGTTATTTAACTGAAATTTTGAAAGAAATGAAAAGTGGAATACGTGTAAAGTTTTGATCCTTCAATTATCTTGGCAGCTACCATATCCTGAACAAATTAATAGATAGACAATCATGTTTTCATGGTGAATTGAATTGATTTTCGCAAACCGTTCATTCTTTTTAATCGTTAATAATATGATTCTAAAGATACAATTGTTAAATCATTACTTGTTTTGCATCATGTAATTAATTCGAAATGGACAGATTTTATTACATGTCCTCAAGGAACATAGAACTTTACACAATCAGTAATTACATTTTACAGAATGTATATTGAATAGCGATGTGGTAAGCATAATATGATATATATGGTATATTATACAGATGGTTTAGTAGTACAGAGACTATGGATAGGCTTTTATTATAAGAGATATGATCCAAGATCCCAGAGCCGCCAGATCTTACTTATTTTCCAGAATTAAAATTAGCGTACAAGGTGGTGCTAGTATATACTTTCATTGTATGTATACTTGCAATCTTGTGTCAACGATCAATTTATAAGTTCAGAGTGCTAAAGGTAGGTAAAAATTCAACTCACTTTTCTTCTAGTCTCAGGGACGATTTTTATATGTGAGGTAAATAATATTTTAAAGATTCATAATGTATACTGCCAGACTTTTTCTGTGGGTGGTAGCCTATGCCAGGGGCGTACATACTAGCACGAACTTGTTTCATATAAGTAAAGTCTCGCAGCTTTTGGATCTTGCTCTAGTAGTAATGAGATTGGCTGACGCCTGAGAAAGAATGCTAAAATTTTGTGTATCCATGATTCAATATTACTAAAATCCTAAAATATAATTTTTCTTCAGATTAATCAAAGCTAGCATATCTTTTATTCTTTTATTTGTCAATAAAAAATGTAACTATTCTTATAAGTGATCTGAACTATAAAAAATATTCTGTTGAAAGAACGAAACAAGAGAATCAACTTTTTACAAATTATCTAATGTTCAGCGGATACCCGTGTCGAATTCCTCGCTGTTGGACTTGTTTGTACTAAGGATTATATTAATATTATTATTCTTGAGTATTTCTTTGATTTTTTCCGGGCACATTAAGATGACAAGTATAAGGCGTAGATAAAATTTTTTCTACCCTATGATAATAATTGAACAGATCGATATAAAAACGCAGCAAAATGCTGTCTCAAGTATAGGCTGCGAAGAACTACTACATGAAAACTGTGTAAACTTTATGTTACACAAGACGTTGCACTTCCCTCTTTAGATAGAAATTATGTCTTTTACGGAAAACTCTTCAAAACGTTCTACGTTATCATGTAAAGATTATGGATGCTAAGTGCATGCCATTACATTATAATTCATAAAAAATCAGTTCTACTAGGTAGCAGTCTCTTTTGTGTGAATTCCTCAAAAGTATGCACAAAGCAGATGGATTTTTAGTTGTGTAATAATAATAATTTTAAAATTTATATGCTACAATCACTGTACTACATACAGTCAGTACATACAATATCATATATCCTAGATATAAACTGCATATATTGTAATCTAATAATGGATAAACGTTATTTTAATTACTGTCAACGTACCACAAAATTACCTAAAACTCGTTGTATTATTATCAAGTGTATGATAGTATATATACTTGCGTATTGTTAGTTTCAATCATAAATATTTGTTTAAAAGTTTGATTGCTTACTTTTTATAGATTAAAATCTGTCATATATTAAACTATATAAGGTAGAAGAAACAATTCTTGTAAATATTTTTATACTCTACATAAAGTACAATTTGCCATAATACATTTATTTTAGGCTTGTAACGCTAGAAAATATTGAAGACATTAACAAAAATTTTTTTTTTTTATGGCCCAACTTAATTAATCCATTTAATCCATAAAATACACAATAGAAAACTTCAAACGCAATAAATGTTTATTTTTTCAAAATAGTAAAATTTTGTTTGAATCATTCTTTCGTAAAATGTTTGGAATCTCCACAATTTCAGTTCAACATTCGCTAATAAATACATATAATTATCTTACACATTATTATTAACCATAAAGATTGGATATTTATAATATTTTATGAATGCTGATGATTAAAATAGTTCTAAACAATTAACACATTATTTGTTATCTTTAGTGTATAAATATTTTGATACTTCACTTAGGTATATACTTATTATTATATTATCATTAAATTAGGATTACGTATTTTGAGTGTTTTATTAATGTTAATAATTATTACTAATTAAACTTTGATACTAAAGCATGCATAGGCTATTTAATACTATCAATTAACACTTATATTTTATATCTTCTATAATAAGAAGTTATAGAGACATTAAGGAGTGGTAACAAATTGTTAAAATTATTTCAGTAAATTGATGCCATGCTTTCTTTTACTAGATGGTATTGGGATCCGACCGATACTACAAGTTTAAAATGACATACTCAGTTATATTTGAAAAAACAATAGTTTCTATGCATTATATCGAAGTCAATAATCACTTCTCGATTTTGCAAAGATAGACTAGGGAAGTAGGAGGGGTGAGTTTTTAAGGGTAAAACACGGTTTATTTCGATTTCCGGAAAAACTATAAATCCCATGGAAAAAAGTTAAATGGCAAAGTTGTAGGTAATAAAAAGATCTACAACTTTTGTATTTAATAAGGGTGTTTTTTCGATATTTATTCAAAATAAGATGAAAAAATAAATATTTTAAATCAAAAAAATTACAATGTATTTGGAACATTAAAAGATAAGTTTTCACCAAGTTTCGGAGAAAAAAAATAAAAAACCAAAAACTTGGTTATTTCAATTTTTCACGTAAATTTTGAGGTTTTGAGGAAGCTGTAGATCTTTTTATTACCTACAACTTTGCCATTTAATTTTTGTCCATAAACTTGTAGTTTTGCCGGAAATTCAGATTTTTATCCTTCCGAATTTTACCCTTAAACACTCATGCCCCCCCCTTACTTCCCGAACTAAAATCGCCCATAATTTATTTCTCCTTTCATTTTTATCATATTATCTTCCGTTTCCAATTGGTTTCATTTTACTGTAATTTCTTTTGTTTTCAAAAATTATCTACCCTAGCATAAGAACTCTGTTTAAACCCTTTGTCATTTAAATTGATATGTATTCTGCCAATGTTAGTTTATATGAATTTTTCAATTTATTTATATCATGGATGACAAGTACGTTCTTTGTACAATATGTTGTATCTTATAACAAATTTTATTATTATTATTATCATATATCTATTTTTTAATTATTTGTGTAATTGTAAACTAATCAACCATCTCTACCAATCTTTTGCATAAGAAATTGTTCTTAAAAAATAAATCATTATTATTAAATTAAACAATATATAACATTTCTTAAGTTATTTACTTGAATAGCGCACTACATTATTATAATTCAGCCCCATGCATTGCTGCCTTGCAACTTGTTTCCCCAATCATCTATCTTCATGATTTTGAGGTCCTAGATCTCATCATTTGTGCATCTCAGTCTTGGACTTCCTCTTCTTTGGGGTTTATAGATTTATGCTTTTCTTTTCTTCTTTGGTATTCGTAGGTTCTTTGGGTAATGTGACCTAACCATCTAGGCCGTTGTCAGCGTCCAGGTCACGCATGCATATGTCACTACTGGCTTTATCAAAGAAAGTCTTATATATCTTCATTTCATTATTTCTAGTTAATAATTTGTTCTTCAATAGTTTCATATTTGTGATTGAAAGTTTTATTTTCTTTGATTCATTTATAGTGGCTGATTTTTTCGCTTCAACGATTTCTCTTCAATTATTAGGCCTTCAACTTTATTCCTCTCATCGTCCGTAGACATTATCATAAAGTTCGTCTATTCATCATTGCTAACTAGGCCTAATTTTTGCACTCATTCTTCTATTTCTTTATATTTATGATTCAGACTTTCTCTCGCTCTAGATATGATGTCGATGTCATCCGCATACATTTGTGTCAATTTGTTGAAATTCGTCCTAGTTTATTTCTATATTATCTTTTTTTTAATACGATAGAACTTTTACTGATAAAAAACGCAATACTAAAATCTACTTTTACTTTGGTTTCCTAACTTTCCATTGTCACCATAACCAGGCAAATAGGCGCTAGTAACACTTATATTTCATCCATTCTATTTTGTATTTATCTATGCCTATTCAGGCTATTGTAAGCGATCTTCAACAACAAGAAATTGTCCAATATCTTATTCATTGCATATTTCTAGTATCTGCCTAACAGTAAAAAGGTGATCTGAAACACGCATCGCTTTTCAGAAATTATCACTAGCAATGCCAATGTTCTTTTCGGTGAATACATTCAGCTTATCAATTATTATAATGGCTAGAACTTTATACACAGTATTCAGTAGTGTGCTTTATCGTAGAAGTAATTAGAACAATTCAAATTTGGGTTTCTCATTTTGTGTGAAATGAGAAGAGAATTACCACAGTCCATGCTTCAGGTATTTTTTCTTGTTTCTAGATGTTAGTAAGATTTTCAAACAAGCTTTTTTCTAATGCTATGCCTCTATATCTGATTAGTTTAGCAGTCATCGTCACCAGAAGATCTATCTTCAAATCCTTCTTTCCGAAATTTCTTTTTCCAATTCTTTTACTCTTCTTCTAAACAAAGGCAGGCGATGATCTTGATTATTAATAATATGAAGATAGAAATTTAGTTGTAATACCCAAAGTCTGTGTTTTAACTGTAAACACGGTAGCTGGATGCTTAATTATTTCACTCATAACATTTACCATAATTAATATATTATTTTATCTTAAAATTGTATGTGAATGATAATGTTAGTTGATGAAACGAGCTATTAAAAGTACTGTTATTATGGAATTAGTTTAGGGCGTTAAATTTTTTTGCAAAGAATATAGTGGATTAGGAATAAACCTCCTCGTTGCTCCCGTAAATTAACAACTTTTCAGGTCGTCTAATAACTCCTTGCTTTGCAGAATATTTCATTTCAAATTTTTTTAAATTTGTTTATTAATGGTATTATTATTTACTTTAAACTAAAATAGGTTTTAATCTTTTTAGTTCTTTCTTTGTCCTGTAGATATTGAACAATTTTTCGAAAATTTCAAAACTTTTTATTATTTTTGCAGTGATAAAAAAATTATTTCATCTTGACGTATAAAATTTTGTTTGATATTTTTATAATTTTTGGTGGTGGTACCCATCTGTACATTGAATTTAAATTTGAATCACATTTTTATTTGAATATAAATTCAAAAATTTGAATAAATATTACAAACTCGAATAGAAAGAAGTAAGTATTAAGTTATTTAAACATTTATATGTAACAAATTGTATTTTTTGGTGAGTAATGAAATAAAATTTATTGTTAAATCTATTTATATTTCTTTTAAGATAAAATATAAGATGAATCATAGTTTTTATTATTGTTATTGTTAACTAGAATAAAGTAATCTAATAGAAAATATTCTTTTCCTATGAATAATAATTTATATACAATAGAGTATCCTTAAATTTTGATGAATGGTTTTCGATGAGTATGTTTGCTTAAATTTATAAATCGCATAAATAGAGAATTGGTGGAGGGCTCAATTGCACACGTACAAAATTCTTTGATATGTGGTTTAATTACTTCTTAATCAAATTTTACAATGAAACAACTACACGTGATAACCACTAACAGGGAAATTATTAAGATACTCCATATTTATCGTTGATTATCAATGTTTGAACTATTATTTACCATTAACATTCAAAAATGTGTTTTTGTCAAAATATGGTGGAATCGCAAGGAACTAAAACAATTAAGATGCTATAAAATTTGTGTGTGTGTGTAATTTTATGTTTTAATTTAATATAATATTTCCACCCGACTGATATATCTGTGCAGAATTTCAGCTGCAGAAGACATCAGAAAAATTCCACCAAAGACACCATAGTAGTTTACAAAATTCACTTATTTTAAATTAAATGCCAGCTCACGGCAAGCTAATACTGTAAATGATTTTGTACATTGGTTACAGACTAGTGAGTTCATATTTGTAGATGCCTTTGTACTATTATTATACTTTGACTATGTTAGTGCAAACTTGGCATAAACAAATTTTTTTATAAATATCACCTATTTTTAGTATAATGGTGGACCAATATTTAATATATAGATACGATTTTATATAATTTTTAAATTTTGTCTGACTCTCAAGACAGGAAAAAATAATTTTTTACAGATATCAGTTTGCGAATTACATGTGAGCTCGATACTGTGTACTCTTTATTATTTACAGATAAAGCTAAAAATTGAAATACTCATCACATCTAACAGCTGGCTGATAATCATGTTCTATAAGACTTATCTCAACAAATTCCGACAATAAATAAAAAACAAAATAAAGGATAGTTGAATTTAAACAAGAATTCTAATCTACTGGAAGGGCAGATTCAATTACCTTTCTCACTTGCGATTCTTTAACCTTAATATCCTTTTAGCCTTTAAATACAAAAAGAACACCAATTACTTGCATAATATACAATAAGAATATCTGTCACAAGTAGAAAGCAAAATCATGTACATAAAAATGGTAAACAAGAAGGGTACATTGTGTTAGCAAATTAAATGTGCGTGCGTCTGCGATTCCTTTTAGTAACATAATAAATGTTATAAACGCAGAATATATTTAGGTATATATTCTGTGGTATAAACGCATGGTCGACCTACAAACACACAAAGGACACAAACAAAAACACACACTTTTATATGTGAATTCTTAAAAATAGTAGTATATATATCAAACGAATGTCAAAGACGAATTCTACTTTACTAACACTTTACATATATAGATCAGGGTCGATAATTATGAAACCAAAAAAATTATTGTGGGATGGAACCTATTGGAAACGGAAGAGAATATAACAAAAATAAAAGGAAAAATAATTTACGGGTGATCTGAGGTCGGGATGTGGAAATGGGTGAGTTTTTAAAGGTAAAACACGGCTTATCTTGATTTCCAGAAAAAATTAAATAGCAAAATTGTAGGTAATTAAAAAATCAACTTTTGTATTTACACTTTTTTCACATAACCTCAAAATGTACGTAAAAAATTGAAAAAACCAAGTTACCCTTAAAAAATTTTTTTTCACGAAATTTTGTGAAAATATATTTATTTTTCCATCTTATCTTGAATAAATATCGAAAAATCACCCTAATTTTCAATCGAAAAATTTTCAGATTATGTGAAAAAAGTGTATATACAAAAGTTGTAGATCTTTTTATTACCTACAACTTTAACATTTAACTTTTTCCATACGACTTGTACTTTTGTCGGAATTCGAAATAAACCGCGTTTTGCCTTAAAAAACTCACCCCCTTCCACTCTCTGGCCTCGGATCGCCCGTAATTTTTTCTTTGTATTCCCCTCGTCCTACTATAATTTTGTTTCACTTATTACAATTTTCAAAGAGTTCTACTCTGGTCTAATAAAGTAGATAGTATTTTTACTAACGTTTACTAAAACTTGTTTTTTTTTTTACTATAGTAAATGTGTTCTTATATTTTAATATAACAACCCCTTCAAAGTAAAATGGCTCGAAATATCTGTTTCTATGTTCAGAAATAATAAACTTTATTTAAATACACAAAAAACGTTTGCTCAATAATAGTCGCAAAACCAAATACAGAGTGATTCTTGAAAGTTGAGAAAATACAGAATATGAAATTAATTTTCTGTTTAAAAACCATTCAAAATTTTGAATAGGGATTAATTGAAAATTATTTCCAAGTGCGTTTTTAAGGGGGAATCCGAAAGGGCGGCCAAGTAAGTAATATAGAAATATGTAAATGTGGAAATGATAAAATTAATTAAAACAAATTTAAATACCTCAGAGGAACATTTATCAGTTTGAATTTTATTTCCAAGTCTGCAACCCTCTTTGTTCGGAATGTTAGAATTTCCACAGGTGCCCTGATGTCAACATTGAAAAATTCAAAATGTGTGTAATGGCCCACAAGATGGTAGCTTTTTGATACCATCGTCACAGACTCTTTATTATACTTGCCATTCGTTTGGTGTTTGCGATACTTAAATAAAATTGAATCAGTTCAGACTAATTTCTTTAAAATATTACTCCAGTTGTTCAGAAATACTCCTAACTATATTGTCCGCCTAAAACCAGGTCACCGTCGCATATCAGTGAAAGCAATGCGTGCCACTGTCTTATACCGGATAATAGTTTAGATAAGTTTAGGTTATCAAAAATTTACCTTCGCCGTCTCATTTATCTTGCCCAAAAATGACGTTGAAACCTCTGCAAATAAATTAAACCCAGTGTCACAATTTTTAATTGTTTAATAAAAATATGGAACCGAGCTCGTTGCAGTCTATGATTTCATGTTAATTCCTCAACAGATGATTACGCAAATTTTCTATATCTGACAGAAGTTAAAATGTTAAGATCTTCTAGCTATAGTCTTGTTTTCGACAATTTTCAATTTCCATGGAAAGCTGAAGCTCATCTAATGTCAAATTGCCTAAAAGAATTTCTGAGGTTGCTATGTTAATTGCGTACTTATGGAAATAATAGCATTTGACTGACACTAAATAAAATCGTTTATCTCTTTTATACCGAAGCTGAATTGTTTTCAATTTAAACACTAAAGTGGACATAACATTCATTACATATCTGCCTTGTTTATTCATACGCACAAGAGTGTTTCTTATCCTTGATACGATGGATGGTTGTCACCCAGTCTTCAAGCACTATTAGCGATTAGCAGCGATTTAATCTTCGAAAAAATAATTTCAATTTCTTGAAAACCGTCTTATGTATAAGAGCTTTCATTCTTAACAAGTGGCCTAAAATTACCAAGAATAATTAATTTATTTTTTCTTCTTTTTATTTTCATTTCTTGCTTTGGATTTTGTTGACGTAATATTTGACTAATATTTATTTTCCTGTGTACTTTTCACTGTGTAATAATTGAATTTTGTCCTTAGTTTTACTATTTGATTTTTTGTTACGATTAATATAAGAATTTGTGTTTGTTTGAACATAAATATCTATTTGTTTGATTATCTGCTAACAAAACGATTATAAATGGCAAACAGACTCCATAGGATTATGCAAATAAATTTATTATTATTATAAGAAATGTCCTGTTTAAAAATTACCTAACTTGTAGTTTCAATGAGGTGTAGACCTTATCCTCATAAAGAGTTAGATATAATAATAATGTTAAACTCTCTACAATATGAATAAGATACTCAAACTTTGATTTATTGTTCAACATATAGCTCAAACCACTGAGCCAAAAGCCTTTAAAATTTTAGTGTTATAACTGATGCAAGGGTAAAGAAAAGAGAGTTGAGTTTTTGAAATTCAACTGCCCAAAGGAGGAGGAGAAGAACAACAAATTTTTAAATTTCGATCAACGTACAGTCCAATCCACTAACTGAAAATAATCACGAAACTATTAAGAATGCTTGAATTAAAACCACTAAATCAGAATGCTAGAATTTCAACCGGGTATTCTGCTAAACGTAAATGAATACTAAGAAATGATTTTTTGAAGTTCAATTTCTAAAATGGTTGATTAAGATATTTACAACTTAATATATCCAATAGAAAAAAGCCCAAACCTCTGATGTAGGAACATTTAGTACAAAGATCTATTGTGCATTGGTAAATTCCACCTCAGAATAATTTTTTAACATATCTAAAGAGGTTTATCGTCAGTTGAAATTGAAATATATATGTAAATTTAAAACCGCGGTACCAAAGTAAAGCTTTTAGTAGTCGTGGTAACTATTATAATTGGGCTAAAATGTTCAAAGGGACATTATATTCATAAGGTAAGGCGGAATCCTTTCAATTCCATTCGATTATAATTTTTTTCTTAGCTTGTTTGTGTAACAGCTAGTCCATAGCCTGGTTGTAAAAGCCTTCTTTTAAAAAAGTAAAAAAGTCCTATAAAAGGAATAGTATTAAAAAAAATCAATGAGTACATTTATTTTTCTTATTTTTGTGTTTATTTTTGCTTATCTCGGTACCTGTTTGTTATCAAATCTGGGTAATTATGATTGACCTACTATCGATTGAGCTTTAATTGAGCATACTTAAATCAGAATACAGCACAATACAAAAAGTAAACTATAATAAACTATAATACAAAAATAGCATTTGTAAAATAATTTATTTCTGTTTCATTGCACTTCCACCATATTTTGATAGTAAGTTGCCGTTTATTATTATAACAAATATACAAGAATAAACCCTTTTTAATAGTTCTTTTACCATATAATACTATAATAGGTATTTTACCATATAATACTATAAAAGCTTGTATTTAAAACAAATGTTATTTTATTTTATAATTTGCTATTCATTTCTTAATTACTTATTTGAAATTCTGAGTTTCTTCTTCTGTTATCTTAACTGTGATTTACTGTTTAATTCCTACAAGTATGTAAGTTTGTAATGTATTTATGACTACATGATACCCGATCTAGTGACGTCAAAAAAAAAAGAACTTAAAGAAAGCTGGATCTTAAACATACCTCGCCTTAATTTCTCTAGGGCAGTCGGTAAAAAATCAAATAAAGTAGAGCATGAAATTTTATGGATAAAAGGTTCTTTATGTTTATTGGTGTCTTAAGTTTTCACACATGTAAATTCTGTGTGTGTATTTGTAAAATTTGATGCCCTGAATTTTTATTTGAAAAAAATATTTCAAACTATTTGAACAGGTGTGATGTCAATAGTGAACGCAACCTCTATCGGTTGCGAGACGGCACACGCTGATTGAGAGTTCATATATTAGGAAATATATATATATAATTAATTAAAGAACCAGCTTCCTTAAAATTATTTGTAAGAGACAATGTTAGTTCTTAAACTAATACTAGGTGTATACAGCCTAAAAAGTTGATTATTTTATTATAATCGAATTTTTATTATTTTAATCGATCAAAGTCGCCGATAATCGCTAACGTGATATAAAGAGTGTGCAAAAATTTAAACAACAGTTGGATGCTGATTTTTCAAAGTTTAAATGCTTTAACGAACATGTATACAAAACATTCATGGAAAATTTCAACAAAACAGTGTTTGTTTTTCAGGATGATCAATTTTCTAATATTTTATTTAATTAAAAATATTGTAGGCTTTTTAATAAAGCGCTATGCTGCTGCACACGGTTTATGATTACGTAAAATCTACTGTGCGTATTTACTGAAAATATAATGGCATGAGGGAGACCATTGTATTTAATAAATTAAGGTGCTTAATAAATTTCTAGAATTGGTACAATCGCCCGAGCAATTCTCGTTTTGACGCTCATAGGAATTCATCAATTTCATTCCAATTTCCCAATTGAAACGTTTATTCTCAACCAAAGTTTTGGTCTAGCACAGATTGGATGCTTCATGTTTTTACACAATGATTTTTTTGCACAAATTAGTTAACAAACTTGTATGAGTGTTTAACCTAAAGCTGAAATTGAATGTTTTACATAACATACATGGTTAGATAATATAGATGAAAACCATTTTCTTTGTTTTACATTATTTATACGTACGGGGAATATTATTTCGAAATACACATTTTTTATTTTGCAATGTGGAAATAAACAGTATTATAATTTATAAGTAAAACATTGTAGATGCGATCAATATCAGTAGTTCCAGACGAAGAGCATCGTGGTTCACTGACAACCACTCGTGGGGATTATTCACTATACACATGCAGCGAGCTTGTTTTTACCTAGAATATATTATATACTATATAAAAACTCTATCATACATATATTGCCATATGTAGATACGTCGCAGAGCTTCATGTATTGCAACGATGTAGTTGTACACCAAGGCAAGCACATACTTACATTAGCATTACTTGTTTTGAATAATACACTTTTTAAAATATCTTATCATAGCTGTCTGTCATCCTTTACGAGGAACTCATTGCTTAAACTCAAAATCGACGACCATGGTCTCGAATACACAGAAACGGAGAATGGTAAAAGTTTTTCCGATCACTTGCTAGGTTTAAGTTTCACTAAAATAATCAGTTTTTAGTTATATTCCTACATGTTTTAATAAGAATAATAGAATATGTTAGAGTCTTATTATAATTCAAAAACGAAATTCATGACCCAACTTTTAAACTATAAAATATTGAATAAAAATTCAAAGAAAAAAGCGTTTGTTTTTCAATTTTAACATTTTTTCGTAAATTGTCTAGATTCTCATATATAAATTTTTTTAAATTAGACGTTGTGTATCTAATCAATTAACTTTGTTAGTTTTTAGCATCACTTGTTTTACTTTTTTGAAGTACGAGTAATTTCAACTTATATTTTTGCAACAAATATTTTTTTATTTTGAAATTAACAAGATTAAATTTTGTATCAGACTGGTCAAAGCTTAAGCCGGAAACTGGTCAAAACACAAAATGGCATGGTTATTTTTTTTGAATGTACTATTGAATTAATAATGATAAAAATATATATAATTTATTTGCTACAATAAAAAAAAATTTACAAAGGTTCTGGTACAATCGATAATTTTCTGAGAAAATAATAAATATCTTTTATTTGTACATAATTCACAACTCAATCATGAAAATCCGGTAAAAGTGAATGTGGTCTAGCTCAGGAATTTATTTTGCGAGGAAGAAGTCTCCAAAATTGTTCATTTTAATATAGTGTGGAATGTATCGTCTGGACTACCTCTGTTACATCGTTCTGTCTCTTACATTGATCGTTCCAAATTCCCTTATAACCACATTCCTCAACCAGTCATCGAATTTGTGACTGGTAGTTCTTAATTATATATCGTTATAGTTGTCGTTGACTGGTCGAGTTCAAGTTGCAGGCAACAATTAATTTTATTAATTCTGGCGTCATTTTATGCCATCAGAGAAAAACTTTCATTAGTATGTGCCACGATATGTACGTATCCCGTTTCATATCTAACTATGTGTAAATCTCCAAACGGTAAAGAAGGATAATTGATACTACTTAATAGAGGAGTGACACTAAGATTCGTGCAAAATTAATTAAATATTGTTTTTTAAACAATGTAAAAATGGTTGTTTAAAATCGTGTTTCTAACCTTCAAGTTTTTTAGCTTTGGAAATTTTTGCTAGCTTTTCGGTCTAGCTTGATCGAATTTGAACAACCATTTTTTTTATTTGAACCCTTCTTGAATTTCCTATACTTTCGTAATTTATTTCTTTAAAACATGGGTTATGAGTCCATGAGAACCAAATGAAATATTTTGTTGATTCTGGAATCTAAGCTGTGTACGATTCGCCACCTAAATTTCATTTCGTTATGTGTTTTCGTTTTTTAGTTATGATGACAAATAAACATACCTATACCATAGTTTTGTTAGTGCCTCATTATTTTACTAACATTAGACAATATTTTCGTGAAAAAATAATTAGATATCCAAATGAAATAAAATTTTGTATACACACTCTAGGCATTAAAACAACGGTCAACATGACAAAGAGTTTGTATGGGAAAATTATAAAACAAATCATTTGCTTTTTTTCAAAAAATATTTTTTCGTGAAAAGACTTTCGTCTTAATGTAACAGTGTGCATGCTAATTTTCTTGACATTTGGATACTTATTTCTTGTATTTGTTCGTGAAATTGATAATGTATAATAAATCTAAATTTCACTATTCTTATAAGGTTAATTTAAATTTTAAACTTTCACATAAATGAAGTATATTTGAAGTATAAAATCTTATTTAACCTCTTAAAGTCATATTCACCTTGATTTATTTTGTTTTTTCATTATACATCCCATATATCCCATTATACAATAAACATATAAGACCAAACAAATTTTGTACAATCCTTTTCTTGTAATACATTATTTAGTACAGATTCTCTTCTATTTCTTTGTTCAACATAGTCAGAAAAGCGTTTGAACAAAAAAAGAAATAATACCTGTTTGTCATCTTCATGTTAGGAGGTATAGTAGTTACCTACATTATCGTAAAGAAACACTACCATGTATATAATCTTTCAATGTATAGGTTTTTTATTTTGTTTCTTCTCTGTAACCTTTTTAAATTAACTATACACAGAGCTAAATAAATATAATGGACCATACTTACTAAAGATTTCTTTCTTGACGTTAATAGTTTACAACGTCTGTTGGAAAGGGTCAAATCTTGGAAGCTGAATTCGAACCAATGATTTGCAACGCATTCATAACGGAACGCTGAGAAAAAAGCTGAGTAAAAACTGTTTTTGATTTCACTCCATCTCTTTGGGAAAACGCACCACACAAATCTCTTTTTTATGCTCTCCCATGTTACGGGTGTGAAAAACGAAAAGAAATGAAAGGTAAAAGAAAAATTTTAATGCTTTTAGTTAAATGTTCTAAAACGCAAAATATTGAAATCAAATCCATCAAGTTATTATATTATACAATTTATCTATATCTATTTTGTATTATAAAGTGGTAAGTTTTTTTTACAAAATAAACGTAGAAGGGAAAATAATTATAGTAGTAGCATGAAATTTCGCATAATTTTTTTCTCAAAACTTGATCTTGATATGAAGAGATTTTTCAAAATTTTCATTAATAAGGAGTGAGGGAGGGGCAAACAGTTGCGGTACTGCGCCATATCTTGGGATATACTTAGCGAGAAACATGTCACGACGTAATTATTAATTTTTAATAAATAATAAAATAAATAGTGGAATAATGCAAAATATATATCCTTGAAGTTTTTCTTCAGTCATTAGCGAAGAGCCTTTAGAATTACACAATATATCAATATATTCTACTTTAAAATCAAGACGTATTTCTTAATTTTACGACTTTCCACTTTCGTGAGCAGTATGGCACGGAGACATTTTTCATACAATATTAAGTTTTCTACCAAATTGATCTACGTAGCCTTGGTGTTTCAAATCTAAAACTTATTGTCATAATAAAAATTAAGCGAATCCGTATTTATAAATTTCTCAATTTGACTACGCATGATAAAAACATGCAATATTTTTTATAAGATATGAAATGATTAAGATAATGAGTAATTTATATGAAATTCCGGTAAAGCGGCAAAAATACCAATTTTTTTCATATAGTTTAGAGATACTTTTTTCCCATCGATGAAAAATGGTTATATAAAATGGGAAATTAGTTTTTAAATAATTTTACCTGCCTCTCTGTAAATTAAAGTGCAAAAATATGAGTTTTTTCTCTTTTATTTAATCTAGGAAAACACGACTTTTTGTATTTGATGAAAAAGGGTTTGATAAAGTGGGTAATTGATTCTTATAATAATTTTATCTGTTCCTTATAAGGTGAATTTTCAATAATATCAGCTTTTTCTATAAAAGTAAGGAAACTTGATGCGAAATGGTTCGAAAAAAGGGTGTTTGTTTCTTTCTTAATCCATATTGGAGAATCTAAAATAAATATCTTTGTTAGCTAACTGCAATAGACCAAAAAAGGATTCTTTGAAATACAAATTTTAAAATTTTTAGGGAATTTATATGTCTTGAAAATTTATTTGCCATTATTGTTTTCACATGGACAGTTATATATTGGTCACTTTAACAGGAAATGCTGAAAACCAATCTTAATGCCAGCTCAAAATCAAACAAAAAGATTGTATTTGCTGAATTTTTGTATTAAAGAAATTTTTGATATTGATGTCCACACACTAGAACTATGATATATAAGTAAGCGAAACAAGGTCTGGTTACTAGTATGATATCAAAGATTTTACATGTATAAATGCGAATCTACATGTGTACAAACAAGAATTAAATGTGTAACTTGAACATGAGAAAAGTTTTGTTTTGTTAGACCAGGGTCGATAATTTTTGAGACTAAAAAAATTAAAGAAGGATGAAACCAATGGAAGGATGAAAAACTACAATTACTATGGAAAAAATGGCAAAGTTGTAGGTAATAAAAAGATCTCCAACTTTTGTGTTTACACTATTTTTTTAGTTTTTTATTTCTAAAAAAATTTTTCCACGACATTTGATGAAAACAACTTTTTATATTCCAAATACACTGTCATTTTTTGTCTTAAAATATTTAATTTTTCACCTTTATTTGAATAAATTTTGAAAAAGAACCCTAATTTTTAATCGAAAAATTATGAGGCTATGCGAAAAAAGTGTAAATATTATACAAAAGTTGTTAATCTTTTTATTACCTACTGCCTTTTCACTTTTTTCCTTAA
This sequence comes from Chrysopa pallens, assembly GCA_020423425.1. NCBI lineage: Eukaryota > Metazoa > Arthropoda > Insecta > Neuroptera > Chrysopidae > Chrysopa > Chrysopa pallens. The sequence continues at coordinate 104,638,326 of CM035592.1, read as the reverse complement.
AACTTTCCCGAAAGCGTTCCCGAAAATCGAGATAAACCTTGTTCTACCCTTTAAAACTCACCCCTTTCCACTTCCTGACGTCAAATCGCCCGTAAATTATCCTTCCTTTCATTTTTGTTTTATTCTGTTCAGTTTCCAATGGGTTTCATCCTACTATAATTTTATTTCAGTTTTTACAATTTTTAAATGCTTCTACCCTGGACTACTTATAAAAAAGGTATATCTCTCGATAAGGTTTTGTATCATAACATTTGTGTAATGTAATCAATTAATGAGTTTGATTTGAAGTTTATTTTCTTGTTTTTAGATCATTAAAAAAATGTTTTTTCTAAAAGTGATTTTTTGCTATTAATTAATTTCGATAATATTTTTAAGATTTCGTTGCTAAATTATAATAGCTCTTCGACATATTTGCTTGCGTCATAAAAATATGCATCGCAATACTTTTTCGGTGCATTAAGATATGGTTAGAATATTTTTCCTATTGAAAAAATTTCTAGAAAAAAAGTAACGATAACTTAACTTGAGGAATCGTTATTGTTTAGGAAAAAAATCAGTACAAAAATCAATACAGCAAGAACCATGTACAACAAATCACCTATAACTTAAGGTAATTACTTTAAACAGTATCAATACTGTGAGGTAGACAAATTTTAATATATATAGATATAAAAATTGATCGATACTATGAGGTATTAATACTTCTGTTTCGATACATTTCGAAAACTTCAATTAAAAATTTTCTGAACAATACATTAACGTAAAAGATCTGCTGTTGATGTTAAGAGCGCATAGCAGTCCAGAAATAACGTAGATTCCAGAATTTCAAAAGATTATTGCTAAGCTAATTTTACTGTTAAGTTATTGTTTACATACATATCTATCTCATTGTAAAACCACACCTTATAGTACTCAATTATTATTATTAGTATTATTTTTGTATATTTCTGGCTTTAGCTATTTTCAGCTATATAGCCATTAACCAAAGTGGATTATTATTATTATTATACAACAACAGTACACAGTAATGCTAGGTGGTCACCCATCCAAATACAGATTGTGACTGCTGTTGCTTAACTTGTATTAGTTGGTCTAAGCATGTCATTACGTCAGTCCGGGGTCTACTCAATTATTACTCAAAAATAATACATACCAAAAGTTACCATTATCGTTTTGCTGCATGTAAAAGGGTTCTCAATAACAGACAGAAATTGGTAAAATTCGATTATAAAAATTTTAAGATGCTAGACCGTTTAAATTACATATATCTTATGATAGAAAATTTTGAAAAATAAAGATTTTCTTAAAATTTCCGTCAATACTCAAACTACAATCAAATAACGTATTGAACAGTTAAACTGTAGTAGAAATTTACAAAATATCGGTCAAAATATGGTTATTCATATATATTTCGAGTTGTATATCGATAATGAATAATTTGAAATATTGAGTTTTAATAATGGCATTTGTTGTAATCTTCACTTGTTATCTTATTAGAGCTTAACATAATAAGAAAAGATTGCGATTTTTGTTTGCAAAGGTAAATTCAAAAACTACTCAACCGATAAAATCTAATTAACCAGCGAGTAATATGGGCTGCAATAATTTACGCATATTCCGCATTTCATGAAAATACCTATATTTTATTACTACGAAAATCTTAGAGATATAAACAACTAACACAGATAATTATTGTGATGCTTGACAAATGGTTCAATTGCAATGTTTGGATTATTTTGATAAGCACTCATAAAATACACTAAATATGCAGTCCATACAATTATAAACACATATATAATAATATTGTGTATTGCAATTACATAGGGTAAACTGTCCAACAGTGCAAACTGGGAATAAAAATTGAAAACAATTGTATAATATTTTAATAAAATTTTTTAAATCACGTTATTCAAAGTCTAATACAGCAGTCATCGAATGGCGTAGACCGTCTTTATCGAAAAGAGTTTTTCTGCACCGGTTATAAGCTAGTTGTTACTAAATTAAACTATATAATGCAATTTGGTAGGCATCTGTATGCTGATTGTACTTAAAAGTAATTATATATAATATAATTACTTAAAGGCATAATGTTTGAAACCAATATATGTATTCGTAAATTAAAATCCGTTGATGTGTATAGAATAAATATGGAAAAGTGGAAAATATATTTTTACCCAAAACCTTTATGAAAACATATCATGTAATGGGATTGATTCAATATATTATGGTTATCTGGTTATATTTTAATGTTAAATATGCTTTGTAGTATTAATAAATACACTACCGTCAAAAGTATGATAAAAGGAATAATAAGAAAATATGATATGAATATAAACAAATAGTACTAGTAGCGAAGGGGAGGCATATACCTGGCAAGAAAGGTCTATCTTGACATTTTTACCAACTCTAGATAACCGTTTCTGCCACCTTCTATCACATCTAGTTTTTCCATTTCGTTCCAACCGATGGACAAATGACTCAATCTGGATCTTCTGAGAAATTGCGCCAGGGTGTGAAGGAGTATGCCATTAGGCGATGAAAACTTCAACATTACTAACAATATAATGAATAAATGTTAAACAAAAAATTGTTTATAAAGATTGTAAGAAAAGTCAATAATTTTTTATTTGCCTTTGATTGGTATTATTTATTTTTTTACGTTTAAAAGAAATGCATGTTTTTGAACGATTTTTCACGAAAAACTCTCAAAATTACCAAATTGATAAAGTATCATTTCGTTCGAAGCATTTAACGCTAAATAACGTTAACATTTGTCAAAGTACGTAAAAATATTTTGTTGTTTTTATTGAATTCGGTAGCTCAGGATAGAACGTAGTTAAAATGAAAATTAAACATTGCACTTTTCACTTTTGAAAGGACAAAAACATGGCATACCTGCCTAGAAAATATGATATAAATACCGTACTGGAATACCTCAAGGTGGTTCTGACTGACAAACCTGTTAGTATGAACTACAATACTTGAAGCATCTAGGTGAGTCATGAATCCAAAGGGGGAGTATGGAGACCTTTTTCTCCATTTTGCTCATTCTCGGACTTAAAGTCACTTTTATGGTCTAGCAAACTGCAAATAAATTTCATATCGCTCTCTTTGTTAAATTTTGATGACGGGCATATAAACGAAAATAAACTAGTAAGGTAATGTAATGAATATCACGCCACCCATACCATGCCATAATAATGTTAGTACCTTTAATAATTTCTAGCGTTATATACTTTAGACTAAATTTAATATACTCCCATATATTCATACATTTGTTGGAATAAAAATATAAACAAATAATAAAATTAAATTTCCGTTGGTTGATAGGGCTGCTCTTATCAATATTCTATCTTATCATATAATATGAATGTGTGTAAACGTTTAAGGTGAAACTCGTAAAATGTAGTAACAAGTTCGTAACAAGCATTAATATTACGTAGGTGTGATGAAATTTTACAAACGGTAGTGTAACTATAACTGTTTTATACCTAATGTTATTATATACTGGTATATACGTATATACATACAGTATGCCCCAATTACATTGTCTTATTTTAGAGTAGAAAAAACGTAATAAATACTTTATATATCCAAAATGTAGTTTTTGAAGAGATCAGATCAGGCAGTTCAAGAATTAAGTTTTTGGCATTATTATTTGACCTACTCTGATAGAAGGCTCAACTATACTAGAAAGTAATTTTTTCTGAAAAATGATAGTAGAATCGTTATTTTCATGCCTTAAATATATGACCACGAAGTGTTATCAACATTTATTATACAAGGTGCTCCAAATTTTGTTTCTTGTTATAAATACGAACAGAAGAAAAAGTTAATTAGTAATCTGCTCGATGGTAGACTTTATTTGTATACAAAGATTTGACACCTATTACTTATTTTAATTAAATATTAATCGGGGGCTAATGAATAATGGATATGTCGCACATCCTTTTTAAGCAGCCTATTTATTTTTTGCGTTGCTATTTAAGCATTAAAAAAAGAAAAAAAAAATAAGTTTGGCACGTGTTGAAATTTTGTATTAAGGTATTTGAGGCATGGAAACCGATTTTCTATGCTTGCTGGTCATGTATCAGGACATAAAATAATACCTCAAACTCAATTTTTGAACCATTCCATAGAGATTTTTGAATAGTAATACAATTTGGCTAATAAAAATCCTTTCAGCGATGGGGGGGTGGCGAGGAGTGGCAATAAATTTTCAAAAATATAAAAATACCTACCTGAAACTACTCTAGTGCGTCTGATATTGATAGGATATAACTTATCAAGTGTCTCTGAAAACGTTGATGTGTTAATACGTTGGTTTTCAGGTCATACGGAAGGATTAAAAATAGATAGATACAAATATTTACTGGAGTGTGTCAGATATTTATAGGGGATGTTAAGCGATCCCAAACGAAGCTTCCGTTTAAAATACTGATGATTTAGATGTGGTTGCGAGAAATCTGTTCCAGAATGAGAAGGAAATCGCCATTTGGAATTTCTTAATCTGAGAATTAAACAAAGTGTTTCCAGTTATTTGCAGGTACGTGACATCCAACCGCCTTGCGTTACGTTCAATCGTGTGATTGTTGAAATTTACACTTCTGCGTGTAATTAACCCACCCTCACCTACCGTTAATCTGACTCACTTGAGTAAATCCAACTATCAAATCTTATAATTATTAATCTGAACGGCCACACTACACTCGCGGCCCTGTACAGAGGACTAAAATTTGGTGGATTTACTTGTGAGAGTAAAAAGCATCCACCTTTAATCTGATTCGCTCAGTTAAATCCAATAATCTTCTCTTAGACTCCCCTAATATTCTACTCCTAAATAAAATTATGGCTACATTTGAACAACAAGACGTACATACTGTATATATTTATGATATAAAATAGTATTTATATAGAAGTAGATTCGAAGGTAGCTTGTAGCTAGGTGAATATAGTAGGTACAATGCGGTATATTATAATATTTGAAAATTTGTTTATAAATTATATTTTGATGGTATACTATATTTTAGCCACAATATAATACAATAAGTTTGATAAACATTGTAAATAGAATTAGTATTATACTCAACAGAAATACGAGTATCTAATTACATAAGATTATATGACGAATTCGTATGTACACGTACATCTCTACATACAAAAGTACAACTTACTGATTGACAACAAACCAACACAGAGCCGAGTCAGATACTTGGATGTTTGACCGCTAGTTTGGGGCTCAAATTTTGATATATCTATCAATGTACTACCAAAACCTAAATTAAGAAGCATGCAACCAGACTTTTTGAAAGTAAACTCCAAAGAGACGTTTCAAATCTGTTGATTTCGATTAAGGTACAGTTCAAACTACAACCTGAGAAAGCTTGAAATATTGAGTATCTTTTACAACACGTTGATAACAAATGGAAGAAGTAAAAAGTATTTTATGAGACAAGAGAAAACTTCAAAACTGGAGTGACCGTCACCTAGAACGGTTTTAGAACTGTTTTAATTCCTTACTGTTTTAACATCTTTTGCATGGAAATCAAAAAAATAAATTTTAAACTCAAATAATTTCTAGTGTTTGTCTAAGTGTGTTTGCCTTCTCACTTTTACTGTATGTTTCGCGTTATAGTATAAAACCATACATAGAATTATTAGTTTTGTATTATTAATTAACATTTCAAGTACTAAGCATTAAATGATAATCATAAATTGCTTAAAATAAATATCCCGACTTTGGCAAAGACAAAACGAAGGGTTATGAGTTTAGCAGTATATGTCTGCTCTCCAACTCAAAGCCGAAACTGCTTGGACTACAAGCTTGAAATGTTGCATGATCTTATATGACGTAAGTGAGTACTAAGATCGAATTTTCGGTTTCTGAGTGGTTGAAGTGGTACTTCAAATTTTTATATATCAAACAATGTACTACCCAAATCAGTAAATTAAAAAGCTTAAAATTAAGACTATTTCGAGTTACAGTTCATACCGTTAAGCTTGGAAATACAGTGCAGACTGCTTAGAAGCAGCTTGGAATTTTCAAAAGAGTATCTTCTTATAACGTAGGTGAGGATTATGATCGAAGACTATTTCCATCAAGTGACAGTTCAAACTGTTAAGCTTGGAAATACGGTAATTTAAAGCTATATTGAAATTACAGATAGATTCAGTAGAATTTAGTTAATTTTTTATTCATTTATTTTGAAATTGAATTATTTAAACTTTTAATTTATGATGTCAAAAATATTTTTTTTTTTAATTTTAAGTAAAAAGTAAATTCTATATAAGAATGGAATTATAATACTTCGTTAATCTTTGACTTTTTATTGAATTTTTATTTTCATTTATTTTCACGAGTGAACAATTGTTTGAGAAACGCATCAGAAACCTTTCGTTCGTCATTAGTATTAATGATTCTGTCTCGATTGTTTCATATTTTTTACGTTTCTTATGCCTTGTTTCCTCTTATCGCAAATCTCTCCACAAAGACATTTTTCTATGACATTGTTTATCGCACTTACTCGATTGTATGTATCTGAACATCATTTGTGAATCAAAACTGATGTATCATTTGTTCAATTTTCGAACTTATAATTTCTTCCTTTTTTACTGGAATCGATCAGCTTAATTACAGCTTATTTTTAATGGAATTTTAATCTTCTCCACGTTCATTGCAAATTATGAAAGTGAAATCAATCACCTGTACTTTTAATCTTTACCAACTATAATCACTTCACGAATATCGCCAGTTTTTATATGGTACAACTTTTAGATAAATTATTTTTCTAAAAGAATTATTGTTTTAAAGTCAAATTTATTATAATTATTTATAAAAAATTGAACTGAAATAACTCGCCTTGTGAATTCGCATTCTATACTGCAAATAATATAAATCAGACAATTGCCATTTTTTACTATAAAATGATAGTATTGCGACTTTTTGTACTCGACACACATAGAATATGCTAGTATATAAATTTTAGTCTTAGTTTAAATGACACTAGTCAAGCTATCATAGCAAAATATTCAACATTTAAATTTACTCAAAATTAGGTGCTTTTTAGGTGTTGCAAAATTAAATTAGGTGTTAAAATTTTCTATTAAGAAAATTAAATCATTATGATACACTGTGGCCGTGGTATCACCAAGCTAGCAGACCAATGTGAAAAAATAACGTTATGACACAGACATAAATTTTCTTTAACTATATTTATATTCAAGTTTATTTTTTTACTCACGTAACTTAAATTATGATCACATTTTCAGTCTAATTTCTATATTTTATAGACATTTGTAAAATATTTTTTTTTTGTGTATCTTTTTAAATTGATATACAATTTTATTGTTTAACCAGGTTTTAGTTAAACATATTTTAAGTTCAAATGCAAGCTGCTATAAGAAAATTTGTTTTTTTAGAAAAACATTTTCAAACTGACGTAAATAACCATTATTTTCGGGTACTCTTTGATGAATTTATATTTGTTTTGTTTATAATATTTAAAGTTAAAATTGAAATTTTATTTCGGCAGTTATTAAATGTATACTTTTTATTTTAAATGAAATGCCAGTTTAAGAATATTAAAAATTCATTTAAATTAAATAAAATTTCTTCGTCTTTTGAGGCATACTATAATTTTAGACTAGTAATAAAGTACTTGTATCACAGATATAAGGGATATGGATTAGTAGTAATTGTTGTTTTTCCAATACTCACAATGTATTATGCATGTCAACAACATCTATGCTATCATAGTATGCTATTTTTCCCATTTTAACTTAAGATTCTGGCTAATTACCAAATTTTATTTAGTGATTTGGATAGATAGGAGATGGTGTTGATAGTTTTGGATAGATAGTAGATGAACAGGTAGTTACAAAATGCACCATTGTTTATTTTTATAATATATTTTTAATTAGTTTAAAGTGATTTTAAATAATCAAGTACGAATTTGACAGATAATAATTTTAAATTGTCATTAAATATATTACTTAGAAAATCTTTAACCCTATTGAGGACACTACATCTTGTCTGTTATTCAATGAACTAGCTATCCACATATTCTATGTCTATGGCTTGTACACACTGATGAGTGATTATTAATTTTTTTATAGGTATCGAACGATAATTAAATTTTCACCTTTTACTTATAAATTTAAAATATATAAAATTTTTTAAATATTCATTATTAGTATATTTGGAAGGGCATATGGGTATCTTGTTATAAAGCATATTCAAACGTAATGCTTGAAATCTAATTATAAAATATAAATACTGGGTGTAGTCTTGCACTATTTCTAATTAAATTTCTCTAGATACTAGTAGAGTCTTCCGGAACTTTTTACTTAACTAAATTGTCTGCTTGAACTTTTATATATCCTGTTTCTTTGATGATTTTTACCCCTTGGTATAAATGTATGACTATTAAAAGACATTCATTGATTTATTCGGCATTTATATTTTTGAGTGGGAATTGCTATATAACAATGATTACTTGATTTTTATCAATTTGAAACCAATCTTCAACTTTTCTATCCTGAAATACGGCCTGTCATTGATAATTTTCTGATGTTTTGCCTACAAAAATTTAGGATCACACTACCTGAGGTTTTAATTTTTATCGAATGATATAATGTATTCAATTGTACCTAATGTTAGTTATTTTATATCCAATGTGGAGGGAATTAATTTAAGACTTTTTACACCATTTCCTATTTATTTCTTATCTTCATAACCGATTTTTTATTATTCAGTGAATTAATGTTATATGTTATGTGCAAATGTACGTTTGGTTATTTCGTCTCAATTATCTTAGCAACTAATGCTTCGGCCAATTTTCAAAAAAAAATTTTTTCGTAAGGGTTTATGAAAAAAGAATCCAATTTACTTAACTTTCTCTGACAAAACTAAAGGAAAATGTTTGTTGAAATCTTCGTAAAACCAAAATATCGAAAATAAAACAATTATAAAATGTTAAATAAGACTTTTTGATGAAGTTTCTCAACAAATTTTAAATATTAGTTGATAAAATGTGTATGAAGTATTTATCAACTTGGGCTTTTTATTTTACCGTTACACGGAAAACTTATTTTTGAAAAAAACCGTTTGTCATTTATAACATGATCCTTTATCTAAATAATTTGTTCTTACCCATCTTTATAAACCAATGCTCAATATTTTTGCGATTTCGTTAAATTCGTATAATTTGTGGCGAAATGAGGTTTTCGGTCTTGATGAAATTATGAAATGGGTGAAGAAATTGATGAAATTGTTCGGTATTCCTCCAAATCATCTATATAACACTGCAATAAATGAATTAATATGATTACCATATTATTGAAGTTAAAGAAGGGTTCATTACACCTACAGTATTTTATAAACTCTATGTATAATCCATATAGTATGGCTATATGTAATGTACCTGTAGTATCTGTAATGAAATTTTATGTATTCTACATACCTTGGTTTTATCTTTATAATTATTTTTTAAAAACGCAATAATATTAAATTGCATTCTAGTCTATATTAAAAAAGTCACTACACTGGGAATTGACTAAAATTAAACAAAAAGTTTTTATAAAAGTTTTTTATTTGTAAATTTGAGATAGCATACAGTTTATATATTGACAGAGGTGAACAATCATATATTTTATTTGGTGAACGATTAATCATATTTTAGGAGGTTCAGTAATTAAATGAAATATTAACGAAAATTTACATATTCAGGTTATGTTTAAAAAACAGAATCTTGATGAGTGAATTGGTTTCACTGGTATAAATTTTATTAAAAATTAAAAATCTTTTTTTATATTTTTATTTATTTATTTAAATATTACATAAATAATAAAAATCTACAAATAAATACTTATAATGATAAATAAGTAAATAATTCAATTAAGGTAGTTTGATACCCAAATGATTTAAAGTTAACTAAACATTTTTTGAGTTCATTCGAAATATTATAATGAAATGCACCTTAAAAAAATCAGATTTTTTATCACACCGTTTAAGAGATATAATTAATTAAAGTTTAGCAAAAATACACGAGCTCTAATGAGTGTCTTTGTTCAATAATACCGGAAGTGAAAGGTTTGTAGAAAATTGGCAAAGACCCCGCAAAAAAAACTTTTAAATTGATAGAACTATATCCCAAATATACACTGAAAAAATTAAATTGTCGTTTATAGTATTTTCCGTTCCTGGATCGATTTTGCTAATTTTGATCTTGAAATATTTGTGGAAGTTCAGGGAAGGTTTAAACGGCCAGAAACATAAATAATAAGGAACGGAAAATATTATAAACGACAATTTAATTTTCGAATACAAAATGTTCCTAGCTGTGAAACAATTTTTGTTTTTTTGTTCTCACATATTACAAGTCCTATTACCATCATTTCCATAGAAACCAAAATCTAAATTTGAAATTCAAAATAAACTTCTTTATCTCTTCACACTAGCAGTATGTTGAACTGTCAACTGTATAAAGTGTGCATATCGCATTGTTAAAGTATGACCGGAATCATTCGTGGTTCAAAAGTTCCATATATCTTTCATCAAGTGTATGAGTACCACAACACAAATTATCAGGTGAACGCTGTACCAGGTGTACCCCCAACAAATATCGGGTGCATATAATGTACCAGGTGTACACTAAATACAAGAATTTCGATAAGAAAGGATTTTCTGAAATTATACACCTAAGGGTAGAATTGCATTGGCATGTAATCGATGTAATATCATTTATTAAAATAGGAAAATTAACACAGCAACCAATGAACCGGGCGGGCCTGCTTTAAAATATAAATTAATATCATTATTTATTCTGATTAGCCTCAGCTTTTATTCTTTAGAAATAGAGTGTTGAGAATATGTTGGTATACTTAGAAAATATTGATGTTGATAATAAATATATGGCAAAACGACATTTGCCGGGCCGGCTAGTCTAGAATAAACCTTGAATGAAATTTTGGTATACAAATCGAAGTATAAAATTATATATTTTTAACAGCATTTATAAAATAAGATACGTGGATTTAAAAATTCTCTTAAGATTTACCATTTTGAAACATACTTGAATATACTTTTGGTGTTATTAGATAGAGAAATGCCTTGGCGGTTTATTTAATTTTTTTAATTGTTGATTGGAGTAGCTCAAGTGAGTAACCATGAAATTAAATATATTTTCATTCATTTATTCAGGTTATTTAATACAAATTATATTTTTGAGATAATTTAAACGGAAATAATAGTAATATCAAATATAAAGCATGATTGACATATAACCGGATTCGAAATAATTAAATAAATATTTTATATTTCTTAGTCATAATTTTAAAATTTTATTAAAATATAGTAATATCAAATTTATTGTATGTTTGGGAAATAGCCAAATGCGAAAAATTTAATAAAAAATTGAAAAACCTTTATTAGTGATTTGGTGAGTTAAAAGCTAAGTACGTGACAAAGCTACATGCAATTTTTTGACTGAATACTACAAACAACAGTACGGTGGTCAATCTGAACATTGTCTTTTTAAATGAATACCATCTAAAATCAGTATTTCGATAATCTAATGATTTCAGACAAATACTTTCGTAAACTTTTTTGTTTATTTAATGGTGTGGAACTCGAATCTTAAATAGTACCGTGCAAATTCAAAGTATCGTGTTTAGTTTTATAAAGATTTTGAAAATGCGTATTCAAAATTGATACATATATACATGCACAAGAGTACAAAATTAGATATTCTTGGAAAAATATTCAACTTAATTTATCGATACTCATGCCATACAACAGATGGAATATTTAAATCAGAAATGATATCCGTTAGAAAAATAAAAATATATACGTAAGTATCAATTCATAATTCTTGGAAAATACTTGACAAACGTCGTCTGTAGCATAAATAGCACACAGAAACGTAATTATGTAAAAATATATATCTATATATTTATGTTCTGCAATTCCATATTTGAAATATTCACTTAAATAAATCAAACACAATTTTCTTTTAATATAAACCTATCGTATTTGATTCCGTTTTTCCTTTATAATAAGATATGCCACGGTACATTCTAATATACGGAATAATGTTTTAAAAATACATTTTTTCTTTAGTTATTATTTTCCCCTTTCATTTTTAATATATGTGACCTAGTTTCACCTTAAGAGGACATTCTCTCTTATCTTGATATGAAGATAGGTACATGTTGTCATTTTTGAAGATATATAAGAGACAGTCATGACAATCTTATTCAAAGGTATATAAATTATTAAAGATACAAAAAAAAAAAAAATTGTTACGATAAAAGAGTGAGCATCTAACAAGTTGTAAGACTACGATTTTTCAGAATGTCTATCCCTCCAAAAACAATTGATGTAAAATAGGTTTCGAAGACAATATAATAATGCATTCATTGTTAAAAGGTTATGAGATCACATGAGATTGGTACTCTTTACAAGTCCTAGGCTCTTTACAAGTCCCAAAATTTATTCTAAAAGCATTGCCCACAAAGTATTAAATAATTAACGCGTAATAAACAACCAAAAAATTATACTGGATATTCCGAGCGATGATATCTAAGAATAGTAATCCGTAAACCATTGAACAATAAATGCCATTTGTCTTTCATGGTAATCCAGTGCACAAAGCACCATCCCAGTTGGTCACCGTAATACATGTTCATTTATTTATAAGGGCAGGGCAATAAGTCCTTAGAAAATCTAAGAGATAGCGCATGTAGTATAAATATTTCCCTGTTTTTAGTAAGGATCATTCACTAGGTATCTGGAAAAGCTGCAGCCATAATCATCTATAGTACACTGTAAAACATGTTCATTTATTTACTATGGCAGGCCAATAAATCCTTAGAAAATCTAAGAGATTGTGATCGTTGTTAATGGTCTTGTTTAAGTATCATTTCTCACAAGGTATCATGCATGCAATGTTGCACTCATAAAGTAATTTCGTTTTTATCGGCATTCGTTGAAGGAAAACCACTTAGTTTGAGAGCTGAGTTGGATTCAGTCCATAGTACACTTGACTATATCTTTGCAACATAGAATTCCTGTGCCTATGTTGTTGGATAAATTAATTTAAACGTGACCGTAAATCAACGGAAGATTATTTAAAAGGTATCGTAAATATGAGTAATAAAATTGCGCGAACTCGTTGAGGCCATAGGTGTTTCAAATGGTATTCAATTTTACATGATTAATTGCATTTAAAAAATATCTACCGAATTAGCTCTAAGCTGTGAACAAGCGCAACTAGAAGGAAAAATAATAATCATAAAAAATTGTATTTCAACCGTTTTCTAAATACTTATTGCTTCATATTTGCAATAATTCAAATAAATTTATTCCTTTTTTTAAACCTTATTTTTCTCGATGATAAAACTTATCTAGAAAAAGTTGGAAAGTAAGCCACTATCTGAAAAAAAAAAAAAAATTACATGCTCATAACAAATGGAAATATAGTATATAGAAAAATTTTCTAAGCTCGCCGTTGCAAAAAAAATCTTCAATTTATTTAGGTTTAACACGCTTTTTATACAAAAAATCTTTATAACTACTGTTTGAGTAGAGGTACAAAAAAATCTAAATGTATCTTTGAAAACCTATTAAAATGCTATTTTCAAAAAATCTTATTTTGTTTGTATTTTAATTACTCTTTTTCTTCTATTTCATCTCAAAATTTCTTAAAAAACAGTCCTCACTTTGAATAGTGTTTTTCATTACTTTTAGGAAAAACCTAAATATCGAAACGGATAATCGCGAAATAATTGAAAACAGTGTAATGTCACTGAATAGTGGGTAATTTTGTTTTTGTAGCCTCAAGCTTATAATTGTTGTAGTTTTTTAATTTCCCAGTACGAAGCTCTTTAAACGGTACCGATATTTTGAATCCCCAATTTTGATCTATATGTTTAAGTCACTAGAATCCAAATCCAGAATTTTTAGAGTATTTTCTACATTTAAATAATATAGTTTTTTATTTTATTTTGCATATAAATAATATTTTTGGGTTTTTCCCGCTCGAAATTTAAATTTCGATAAGATATTTTCTAATTTTTATTTATTTATAGTCAATTTGATGTTTTACTGTTGGGATTATGGATATGTGATGATGTATTTGTTCTAAATTATTGAACACTTTATTCATTGGAAGATATTCTTTTATTTAAATAGAGTTTTCAGAAGTATGTCTTAACACCATCAAGGATTAGAGAGAACTCACTACTTACTACTATATTTCTACAGTTATCCTTTTTTACATCGTGTAACATTTATTGTTTATTGGGGTTTTTCCAACACATCAATGTACCTAGTTTTTATGACAGGATGTTCGAGCACTTTAAACTATCTTTCTCCGAAATAATAAAATAAAACCTTTTTTAAAGATAAATATGCGTTCAACAAATGTTACTTAAAAAGGAAACTTTCCCATTGAAATATTAAAACCCTTTAAAAATATAGTATCGTAAAATACACAGAGAATGATTTTTGTAAAGACGAATTCAATATTTCAACATTTACAAATTATACCATACTATCTAATAATATTAATATAAGTCAAAAATATGATTTATTCTAAAATGAAGCGACTAATTATCGGTTATAAGAGAATTCGAATGAAATAATACGTATTACATTAATTTTTATCAACCACAAACATTTATGTATCAAGTACATTACTTACAAAATTTCATCAAAATCAGATATATGATTTACGATAAAGCGGTATTTTTGTTAAAACACCCATTTTGTAAAAACACCCAATATATTAACCTTTATATTCATAGCTTTGGAACGGCATAAAGTTCTATTCGGATAAGATCTAAAAACAAAATTTTTTTACATATGTATAGGATAAAATTTTCTTTCACAGTAGGCAGACTGTATGCTTTACACTTTTATTTCTTACAATTTTTGATTTTTTATAATAGAAAAATTCTAGAATAATCGATGTTGACACAATATAAACTACAATGTAAGCTTTACGACATGTGCATACATAAAATCTCAAAGATATCACTATTTAAGTGAAAAAAAGGAAGTAAGTTTCGAGCTCTAAATCTCTGGAACAGTAATTGGTAGATGCGATGTTTCTACAATCCCGGAAACTCCCACTATTGTTTACCAATGAATGAGTTTCACAGACCAGCAAACCGACGGAAACTAAACGAAAGTTGCACAGAAATTTTCAAAACTTCGACATATACAAAAATTTTTGAAATCGGCAGAATAATAATATAGATTTATAAAAATAATTTCTTTAAGTCTTGGACGGGTGACATCATCTGTTGTAAATTCAGTTTAACTAATTATATTTTCTTCACAATTATAAAAGCTTATTAACATTTTTTACCGTAACAAATACTAGAATATTCTAAAGTTTTATATATCTAGAATAATACGTTATTTGATTTCATAAGATGCTTTGATTTCATAAGATTTTACAAGAATAATGAAAACTGACTTTTTTATTTCTATATGACACATTTCCTATTTAACAAGAAGCTAATCGACCAATATTTAGCCCAATAAGTTGAGATGAATGTATGATCGATCATTGATTAGTGGTTGAAATTACTTCAAATAATTGATGTTCACGATGACTATCATTCACAATTACTTCGATAAATTAAATTACTAGATTAATTACTAAATTTAACAATAAGTATTCGAAAATTAACGTTCTTCTCATATGGGTATTGAACAAATAATCGTAAGGCAAGGAAATTTAATACATTTGATAATATAAAATTATAAAAACATGGAAACGTTCTTACCTACTTGTTTTGTTCTTCTTTACCTTTTCGTTAATTCTGTTTTACTTATACCTATATTAAAATTATAAAAAAATATTTCTAATATCCTACAAGACCAGCTTTCAGATATCGAACTTAATGCTTTTTCACATTAACATTGAAATAACAATTAAAAATATTTAATTTCAATCTTACACTTTTTAGTCGATTTTAAGAACATGCAAATTATAAAGTGTTATTCTAGTTAACATTTTTGTTATTTTTCGTTCATTGCATTGAGCACACATCACACAATATCATACAGGGTACATAACGCCTCGCGGTGTTAGCCTGGGCTTGTATTTAACGCAGTCCACACAGTGCAGTATAGAGTATTGAAAAAGAAAATATGCTGCACAATCTAATCGCATATTAATTAATAGTTTCGTGCCACTCATCTTTATAATTAATAATAAAAACACAAGATGTAATCGTTTCAAAATCGCCCGATTTCCCACTAGAGGCAGATCCTACAGTCCTGTCTTTCAATATGTGCGGATTTTGTTTTTCCTTTTTATTTGTATAAAAAAACAGGTCTAAATGAAGCATCGATGTTTTTGATATTACCTTAAATTACCTGTTTGTATTTTATTTTCACAATTACTAAACAATCTAATATCCGTAACCGAAAATATGCGAAATTAACGGACAGCCCGAAATAATTTCATATCTGTAACCGTAAGCGTAATCGAATCAATCGGATACTTAAAATAAAAATATATTAATATTCGTAACCGAATCCGAATTAATAATTTCAGATAAGGATTAAATCTTAAATCTGTTTCTTGCCTATTTTGGCTTAATTGCCCAGTCAGAACTAACGAATCAGGCAGTGCTTCACAGGTGGAAGTATCCCAACAATTGATATGAATGGTATTAAATTGATATAAACAGAAAATTAGCAGCAAACGAGTGAAGATAGAAACTAATGGCTAAAATTATGGCGAATCCAAACAAAATGACACATTTATTTTTTTGTCGTAAAACATTTTACGACAAAATGTTTAAAAGACAAGTTTTAAAAAGCAAACAATTTTTGTTCTGGAATTTTTCTTCTATCTTTTACGGTTTAAAAAATTAGGTCATGGAGGACCCATTAAATTCAATGGATCGATTTTGTTCATTCAAGAACTTAAACTCAGTTTATAGCCCAAAATAAGCTATCGAAATTTGCGTCTCTTTCGGAAATGGATTAATTAGATGGTTTTATGAACACCTAATCAAACATTTTATCAATGTTTTCAATATTGACAAATTGTGTATATGGAGAGTAAAAAAAAAGCCTCATATTAAAATATATACAAATGTATATAATCAATAATGTTTATTTCCCTCATATCCGATTTTTTCTTTATGTTTGTAGACAAATTTTTATATCGAAAATGAATAAATTCCCAAGAATAAGACTTTTGGGTTGTTAATGTAACCATTTTAAATGTTTCTAGTATTATTTCTTTATTCTGGTATTTTACCAGGTATAGACGAATGCATCGATTGAATAAAACACTATGTCTCTTCTTCTACTAGAAAATTCGAAAAATATTCTACAGGAAATTTTATTGTACATTTTAAAATAAGGCATAAAAAGACCGACACATTTATTTCTATAACAATGTTGTTAAGATATTGATTTTTAAGATATTATTGTGTAAGAAATCGTTTACGAAACATACCTTGTTATGTTGTGCATCATATAACACAGCTGATTATAAAATTACTGAATATGGGAGTGGAAAAGTATGATTTTTTAATAAACTAAGATGGTTTCTAACATTGGTCAACTAATCGAAAAATATTTTAAAATGAAGAACGCAAAACGGATCATTGGAGACACTGGATAAATAAGGGGAATCAGCATTTGCCAACTATCTGAACCTGTAATACCACATTCCAGAACAAGATGTGGAAGTATTACATATTCAACAAAAGACAAAAAAATTAAATCTATGGGATTGATTTAATTGAAATGCAAAAGCACAAATAATGATCGTTTTTACATAATAATATATAATTTAAAATAAAAATGTTGAAAATTTTACTTTTGCTTTTAACTAAGTTTTTAATTATTATCTATTTTTATCCATTGACGGCAATTCATATATTTATATTTTAACTATTCATGTTATTCAACTATTTTGACCGTATATGTTTATGGTTTTTTATTAAAAATTTTAACATGAAGTATTTGCCTTGATTTGGTTTTTAAAATTATACTTCTTTTGGTGGTAACATTCTTCTTTTTAAAAAAAGTACGTAATACAAATTTTTGTATATAAGCCAAATAGAGCAGAAGGAATCGGCGCACGAGTACCGAAAACTATTCCACCTCAATTTTTTTATGCGATCCTCTTCAAATTGCCCTCCTAATGATATAAATGCATGTTTCCATGGCGCAACCCGGTGCCATATTGTTTAAACCGAAATTGTTTAAACAATTGCAAGGCATTGTTATTTTTCAACCGGACAAATTTTTTTTATATTCTTTATTGAAATACCAATAAAAAAGGTCCTATGACTTTTAACGATAAAGTTAATATTTTTAAAGATATGAATTTTTAAAGGTTCGAAAAATCTCAAATTTGGGTACTTTCAACCCATGAAAAATATATTTAAAAAAAACATAATGTCTAAGTAATATTTTTTTTTTAAATTCTCTATACAATTGTTAATAATATTGTAAAAAGAGATTTTAAAAAATTTCATTGTTTATACCTTTTTTTAATTGTTAATAAGTATGCGTCGCTTACCTTTAAGTATCGCTGTCTCTCTCTGACTCATGGTTTTATTAGAGACCACTTTTTAGTCCTTAATAAATATTTCTTAGTACTTAAAGTGATTTGTTTGTATTTAATAAATCTGATATTCATTTATTAAATATTAATAAATCTTTTTAAATACTAAGAAATATTTATTAAGGACTAAAAAGTGGTCTCTAATAAATGATTTGTTAAATATTAATAAATATTTTTAACTATAAACCAATGAGTCAGAGCGAGACAGCGATACTTAAAAAACCATGAGTCAGAGAGAGACAGCGATACTTAAAGGTAAGCGATGCATACTTATTAACAATTAAAAAAAGGTATAAACAATGAAATTTTTTAAAATCTCTTTTTACAATATTATTAACAATTGTATAGAGAATTAAAAAAAAAATATTACTTAGACATTATGTTTTTTTTAAATATATTTTTCATGGGTTGAAAGTACCCAAATTTGAGATTTTTCGAACCTTTAAAAATTCATATCTTTAAAAATATTAACTTTATCGTTAAAAGTCAAAGGACCTTTTTTATTGGTATTTCAATAAAGAATATAAAAAAAATTTGTCCGGTTGAAAAATAACAATGCCTTGCAATTGTTTAAACAATTTCGGTTTAAACAATATGGCACCGGGTTGCGCCATGGCAACATGCATTTATATCATTAGGAGGGCAATTTGAAGAGGATCGCATAAAAAAATTGAGGTGGAATAGTTTTCGGTACTCGTGCGCCGATTCCTTCTGCTCTAAAAAACTATTAATAATGCTTTACAGTTTTTTGAAAATGTCTGTATGAGACATGTCAAAGATATTATAAATATAGTAAATTTAACAAAGAAAAAAATATGAAGTTTTATTTTTTCAAAACCTTTAAAAGTTGAGGATACGAAGGATATACGACTAAATTTTTAAATTTTACATACGAAAACTATTAGAAGTACTAGAAAAAATTTTTCTACTTTTGTTTAAACTATCCAATAATTTCTAAATTTTACTAAAGCTCTACAGTTAAAGGAGGATGAACCAAAGGAATGAAACGATGTTAGTAAATACAAGTA